>JARJEB010031461.1:0-22746 GCA_030264535.1 Liometoxenus newtonarum
GACCTATAATTGACTCGTGTCAAGCTTATTATTCGTGAGTGGTGATAATGTCTGTCATATGTGCCTGCACACACACATAGTAATCGCTGTTTTACGTGGTCGTCGCGGATAAAAGATATAATTCAGTCTAGTGGAAATCATAATAAATATTCGTGTAAATAAATACTTGGCGACTGTTTGTTGGGGAGAATAAATTGGCAAAGTATACTTAATTTATTATTACTTACATATTTCTACTCTAAAGTTGGAGTGACTTCTTTTCTGTTTTCAGAAGTGTGTAAATTTTTTTACACATTCAGACTTTCAGCAAAAACATGTCACTACTTTGACCACATCATGTGCACAGGGGCGGATGGGCAGTATATTAGCGGCCCTGAAAATAATTTTGGCAAACTTTTTCTCCTAAGCAGCGTCAAAATCTTTCGATGATTTGGGGAAAGATAGTTTGTAAATTTTTTGACTGTTTAAATTTTAAATAATATACACCGGCCCATTCGGACCACAGACCCACCGGCGCTTCGGGAAATTTTCGGTTTTCCCGTATGGCCCATCCGCCTCTGCATGTGCATGCACAAATTAAAAATTATTATGCAATTGATCAAATTAACAGATAAACGCAAACGTAATACTTGACAATTTAAATTCTACCGTGAACTGGAGCCATAAACAAGTGAAAATGGTTGCAAATGTAAAATACTTCCACGTATAATTAGTAAACACAGGTAATACTTCTCGTTCTCACTTTACAAAACATGTGATTTACTAATTTATTTGCACTAATTACATGTGCCAATCAAATAAGTGGAAAAATATCGATTTATGTAAACTGAAACTATTAATAAAAGCGGATATAAATTGTTTGTTAAACATTCGATTTGATTTGTTGATGACATGTTTATGTTCGTAATGTAATATGTATACGAATATTCTATAGACGTACATTAATTAAAATTCAATACAAAATACAACAATGTCAATAGTTTATCATTTATCAATTAAACCGAACGACCGCGAACATTATAAGTTTATAACCATCGACTTCAGTTTCAATTTCTGTTAATGTTGTTATTTGTATGTGTGTTTCTGTTTCCTATATGCATGTAAATGTGCATCTCCGCTTTAATTTATGTTCATTTCCATATATTTAAATTTTATTTATAATTATTTGTGATAATGATGTTTGGTTAAAAAGTCATCATGATATGTCATGCATGTTTTTCATTATTTTCACGCGTGCAAATAAAATAAAGTTTGTTTGGTTTTTGCGCTAACTGGGAAATAACAAGTTATAATTTCAAATAACCAAACACATAACAATAACAAAATATAGATTACTAAATCAGACATAATCGTTGTTAATAATAATAGTAACAATAACATCATCAGGCGATATATATAAATTTATTTCGGTTTGTTGAATTTGCCCGATAGGGATATGGATAGATTACGCCAATGTGGACTTTCATGATGTCATTATTTTAAATCAATCTCGTTAAATGTCGTCAACACAGTATGCCTATAGATTTAATTTTATAACTACTTAAAATTATAAATTTAACAAGTCCTGGGCCGCTGGGTGGTTTAGTGCACTAATTTTTCTTTTCCAATACCTAAACAATAAAGTACAGAATTTGGAATTATGACTTGTCACAGGGATAAACCAGTCTTAATTACATTTTCCTTGAATTTGTTGTATAGTTATCTTAAATTAAATTAACCAAAGCAAAATATTTTCTAACCGAGAACATTATAGACAAAGTTTTATTGCTTTATTATGAAAAGACGCATTTGCTAGTTTATTTAGGTTATCTTGCCATTTTGTCCGAATTATTGCTATTACAATGAAAAATAGTCGTAAAGAGAATGATACCCCGTTGATTTGCTTTAACCATTTACCATATCCAAGTTACAAAAATTAATTTAAGCTTGAACTAGAAAGAAAGGAAAAAATTCAAAGAAAAATATTGAAATTATCAAAATGTTTAAGTATAGTGAGCCTATAAATTTTATACTGAGTGTTTCGAAAAGTTGACTGCAAAGACAACTAACACAGTAAATAATTTTAAATTGCAAGCTAAATTATATTAATCAATTGTAATCTATTACACTATTATGCTTTTCTTGTCAAAACTGGTGTATAAAAATATATAACCGTATAATGTGTATTAGCGTGGCATGAAAAGTATTATAATAATATTATGTAACAACGTTGCAATTACGCAATTTTAGTTATTGCACGAACACGAACACGTTTCATTTACATTCGCGCTTGTTACCTCTATCTACCTGCATAAGTAAGTAAGCACTTATAAGTACGTAATTCTATCAAAGCAAACATGTATGTGTGTCCGACTTACGAGAGAACTCGGTACTATGTATATTGTGTTGATTGCAAGGAAGTTGGACCGTAATAGCCAGTAAACTCTGTAGGCACGTGAAATGGAGATATCCGTTTCCTTGTTTTGAAAACCAATTACTTTGGTTTTATTCCTAAATTGACGTAGGTATCTACAATTCTCAATATGGATTGTTAAGTCACAATTATTGGCTTACTGTATTTGCATTCAGTTTCTGCTTCCCACACAAAATCAACAGAGACGGATTTATCATCATGCTGATTATAATTAAATTCGTAACTCACGAATTTCTCAACTAAACTCATAAAACAATGTATTGAATAATCAATTACCACAAACGCGCTTCATCACTATTTTTTTTTTGATACATGTTGAAAGTCGCAGATATAACTCTGAAATTGGGAAATTGTTTAATAAATATTTGGAAATAAATTGAAATGCTAGGAATTCAAATAAAATAAAAAAAGCAATTAAAGTGTCTCTTTGTTTTAGGAATCCTAAAGCCAGCACGTTGATTTTTTTTTTTTGGTTTTTGGCAACACTTTCACTTAATCCTTCATTCAACTCGAATCGAGGTTTTAACTTAAAGTTTAACCCAAATCGCAAACTACAAACACAAAACACAACAAGTTATGCACTAACTAACCGCTAAGAAGTATGTCGATGAAGTGTTAGCACATAGTGTTTGTATAATAATGACTTGCCTCATATTTTATGCTTAGAAATATTATACAATTCTTAAGATTAATTTTGATTCATTATTTCCTTTCAATTAAAAACACTTCTTCAGATTTGCTAAGGAACTAGGAAAACGAAATTTTCTAGAATATGAATCTTTCAAAAATAAATGGGCGCCACTTCCGGATATCCTCTGAAATATTGTTGCCATGAGGTTATCGCCGCAGGCTTCGGGATAAAAAGTACATGTAACTAAATACTACATATATAATACTATATCCCATATCAAAACCTCTTATCACTTTCATGCTTATCTCAATAAGTTGACTGAGTAACGAATCGAAATAAATTAAAAAAGCGCAACTCATAATAAACTCAAATTCTGTAACGTAATATCAGAGTGTAGAGTTCATCAAGCTATGCATATAATAAAATTTACTAAATCAGAACAACAGTAAACGGATACAAGCAATCGCAGACCGCACGAAGGAAGACAAATAAGGACTAGTAACAACGATGAACACAGAAAGGAAGCAAAATAATTAAACCAAAAAAAGAAGTAAATAAAAATGCGATACGACAGAAACGAAGGGAAACGAGACGATATCCGCGATTTTATAGAACGAAATATAATACAATGGAATTTCAACGCCAATAAAACTGACTTTAAAACGGAACCGGAAGTCGGGAACGCAATTTAACGATGTTATGCGCACGACCGAAGCAAAAGAGAGCAGAACAGGGGAAGAAAGGATAAAAGGACGAGAAGGAAACGGCAAAACAGTACGAGGACATGAAGTTGAATTCAATTATATATATATAGCAAAGCAAATATGTACCAAGGCTATACATCCACATTAAATAATATATTTTGCCAAATATTTTGCCATTACAAACAAATAATATTAAAGAGAATATCTGAACTGAAATTTTCCGTGTTTGCGATGCTAAGTTTGACATAGGTCTCAGCGATAACATAATTATATGAGTTGGTTATTTGTGCAATTAATCATTGGAATCGCAACGCGCAATCGGATGCTCGACTTTTAAGATGAAATGTTTGTGACTTGCATAAATATAGGGGGGGAGAGTCAAAACAAGTACTAAAAGATAGTCCAAGTCCAACAATTAAAAGACAAAAACAATGGATTTTTTTATAAATCAGTGATCCGATTTTTCAATTTCATTCTGGTTTCGTGCAGTTTCTCTTACACTGAAATAAAATAAATAAATATGGAAACAATTTGAATGGGAAGAATTTGGTAGGAAATGCAGGTCACACACTTTGTTAAAATAAAATAAAACACCGAATTACGTTTCCGACGACGATTGCGATCTTAAAATATCCCTCAAACAGCATCTATTAGAGATTTAGAGGCAATGAACTTTCAGGAATCTCGTGTACGAAAAAGGGTTATTACGTGTACATTTAGCATATTCACGAGCAACAGAGCCCCAACAGCCGGTCGCAACGTTAAATCATCGCATAAATTAAATGAGAAATTTGTACATGGGATAAAATGTGATTCATCATTCCGGTGTTCATGCGATTGTGATGCAGTTCCTCGTTCCTTAACTTTTTCTTTGTAACTTTTTAGTAGTCAGTATGTCGACGAAAATTGATAAGTAACAAAACAACCTCAGCAATCAGAACAAGGCAGGATGTGTAGACGTGGAATTCCGTCAATCGAAGCAGTTCCTTAAAGCATTTTTAAGATGAAGAGTATCATTTTGTAGCTCAGCAGTGAATTATGTGGATCTATCTAATAGCATTTTCGATGCTTGTCCTGGCGCTGCAAAATATAATGCGCGAGTTGAAAAACTGAAATAGGAATAGCGCAGGGACGGACTGGGAATTGCAACAGGCCGGGAAATTTTTTTTGTAAGCAGCCTCATGATTGCATCATATTAGTAAGGTGACCAACTTTTTTTTTAAATCAAAAGGAAGACACAGATGAAGTGAGAAAAAAAAAACTCTCAACTCTCAATGTTCTCTCGTACGGTATGCGAGATAGGTGACCAAAAAAAATACTCTCAAGTCTCCCCCGTACAGAGCGCATACCAGATGAGGTGACCAAAGAAAAGCTTTCAAATCTCCAATCTCCGCCACGCTGTAGCCTAGCGGCCTCCGACCTTACGGCCTCTCGGGAAACCTAGCGGCTTCTCGAGAAATTCCCGAAAGCTCTTAAGGCCAGTTCGTCCCTGGGAATAGGGCGAACGTATTGTCACGCACTCAACAGTTGTGAAGCACGCACTGACTGCAGAATGAAGAACCAAAGTCGAAAACGCTATAAGATGTTGAGACTTTTAGAGGAAACAGTAAATGATGTGAGCGTTGTTCATGCACTAAGAGATGTAAGTTTAATTGAACCATCGCTTCTTCAACTTTACCGGATGCGATATAATAAAATTTCCGATTGAGAAATAGCTTTTTTTTATTTATTTATTTATAAGAAGTGAGTAAATGTTTAGTTAAATAAATATACAGAAGATTGAGCGTTGCAGTTATATTTACCAATGTTATAATCAAAGTTTAAATGGAATATTTTTTGAGCACTTAAATATCATTTTCAAAAGAGTTGTTTATTAGTTTAATATAAAAACAAATCGGACAGAAGTTTTATAAAAATTACTTTGGCGATAACAAAAAATAAAAGGACACACTATACCAGGCGAAAAATAAAGAGATATTTTGTAATAAAAGCAAAACTAGGATGCTAACGTATATTTCTTCAATTGAGTGTCCCACTAGGTATAATAATCATTAAATAAAATGAAAGGTTAAAGACCCACTTCCCACTTACCATCAGCCCATCAATATTGATAGTTTGCTTAATGATTAAGTACATTACGTATATAGTTTTTAAAAAAAAATTCCATCAGCACTTACAAGCAAGTAGGTAAATATTTGCTCTCTAATCATCTGTTTTTAAACTATTTGCTATTACAAATGACAATACATGACCAGGAATCTAATAAATATCCTGTTTTTGTATTGCAATTGAAATTATTCTTATAGCAGTCCAAAAGAAAAATAAAGAATTTTTATTCAAAAATAAAGAATGGGAAACAGGGTGTGTTTTATTTCCTTTTCCTTCTCCTTCTTCGCTAACAGCGTAGTCAAGTACTAGTTGTTAACATGGAGAATTTTCGAAAAGATTGGAGTATGTTTTTTTACCAGGTATTTGTCTGCGGACAAAAAGTTTCTTGTTCGAAAGCTCCCATCCGAGTTTCCAACAGTTCTATAAACTTTTATCAGTACTTGAAAGATAGACAGGCATTGGTCGAACTACAACTGATATAGAAGCGTAAAGTATGGGGAAGCAAAAAGATGCCGAAGGCGCCAAAATTGGGTACACAAAAGGTAAACCTACACATGACAATATCTTCTATCTTCGCATATCTGACGATTCATTCTTCCGAAAAATAGATAAACTACACATTGTGTGCCCATAATAAAAGGCAAAGAGGAAATGGAACCACATAGAGGCAACAAAAAGTAGAAAGTATATGAAAGGAGGATCTTGTAGTGTTAAGTCGACTCGACTCAAGTTGAGTTTACTTGTTTCGTTATTCGTTTATAGTTTCATACAACAATTTTGAGGAGTTGAGGACTCTACGAGTATATATACTTGAGATTTTCTTTCTAAAAGTGACCACCTACACCTTGAACTGGGATTTTGCATATTCCTAAATTCTGACAGCTCGAACCAAGAAGTCCAAGTATCCATAAACAACTATAACAGCAAGCACGTGTTTTTATGCATTAAATAAGTAAAAATGCCAACATTTTCCTTGTTTTCTTTTGCGATTTTAGAACACATTTTAGTAGAATAAAAGTATACCAGATATTTTTGCTTAATTCAGAATGATTGAGAAAACTTACACTTTATTAGAAATTTTATAGTATAATAATAATAATAATTTTATAGTATAATTTTATAGTATAAGATTATTAAAATGACATGGTAACTTGTAGCAATAAATATTTCGATTTTATCTGAACATAAAGTGGGCAGACTTTTCGCAACCATTTAGATAAATGTTAAGTTAAATATTAGACTATTACATAAAATAAAAATGTTTTAAATAAATTATAAAAATTCACAAACGACACGTAAATGACGTCCAAAATCTATTTTTGAGCATTATTTATATTAACACTTATGTTTTCAAAGTCAATAGCAAGAATACCGCAAAAATAAACCAAAGGTGACAATTTTACTTTTTTCTTTACATATTAGAAATTAACCAATTTTTTTTTAATATGTTGTATTAAAATCCCGTGGAAGGCAAAGTTCTCACTTCGAGTTCATGTATACTCAAGTCAATATGATGTCTGCTCACCTAACTGCAAATACAGATTTAAGTCCAAGTCAGAAAACTTGAAGATCGATCTAGATGAAAATTTATTGTTCACTTTAGTTTTACCTTTTCGGAATATTACACATTTTGACGCTCACCTTATGTTCCTGTAGTACGGTGTGCAGAAGTGTAACCAGAACTACAATAGACCGTAGACAAATAGGAAGTGTTCTTGGAATTAAACATTTCGCCGAACATTCAAAAGCAACAAGAGTTACAAAAAGTACTCAAATACTTAGTTATGGATACCATACCAGGGCAGGGTCATTTATAACTTAGAACTTTAAAATGGAAATGGCCGTATGAGCACTTCCATTAGGACTATACCGAACACAATAGCAAAAGTGTGAGCCCTGGCCTAAGTATATGAGACGAAAAAAGGAAACGAAAGAATTGTATTTTGAATTTAGGATTGACAGGTAAAATATTGAAGCAACCAAATAAGTCTAAGGCATTTATAAATATAAATGTATGGACAGGTAAAATAAATATCCTACATTGGAAAATCTTAGGCGCTTTCGATTTGCGAGTAAAATTGTTCAGAACATTTTACTCTGAACCGCACCGAATACTTCGCTCCAACAAACAAATCGGACTACATTCATCGAACACTTTTCTTGTGACTTGTGAAAAATATAAATTTTTTCTACACCTATTTAGTTATATAGTCATTATTATCATTTTTTGAGTGATTAATGGTACCTATAAATCACTAGCGTGAGTTATGGATTTTCATAACACACTGCAATTTATATAACATTGATCGCGTATATTCGTAGATCATTTAAAGTTCTATATGATCTAAGATCTCGAAAGAACCCGAAGCGGTTAAAGCCCCGAACGGTTTCTGAACTGTTCTAAGCAGTAAATCGAAAACACATAATGAGATAATTTTAGAACAAGTGTCAAAAAAGGATAAAGACCTAAATCAGAAAAACATATTCTTGGATTTTATTTACTATCTACTCTGCTCATAATTCCATCTCATCCTCGCATATAGTTAGTTATGTGTTATTAAATTGAGTTTACGACGCCGGCGCTTCTAATTGATAGTAAATCTTTCGACGGCCATTGACCATACGCATATGATTTACTTATGATTTTAATTTCGCTTGATCTTTGAGATTTACAATCGCCTTATAGTTTTAACTTAAATTTAAAACCTCGTATATCTTCAAAGATTAATATTGATCACTGCGGTTATTATGAAGCAATGAAATTTATACGAAGACGAAAATCTCACGAAGATCTTTAAAAGACTAGACTAGGTCTGAACTGCGGGGAGAATACGTTTAGATTCCTAAAATGACCATTTTATGGCTTTGACCCAAAAGGGATTTGCATTTTGCACAAAAACAACGCTGGAACCCAGTTAGGATTGGGTGCCAGGTAAGGGAGTTAGTCCTTATTGGGGTTAACGAAAGGTTAGTGTAAACACACAAAACGAACTTGGTTTTAACGTACTTGTTATTTTTAAATTTTTATTAACAAAGATTGTTGTATTGCAATATTGTATAAAATATTGTTGATAACAAATATTGGAATCTAAATGCAATTTCCTACAATCATTTATTATACCCTTTTGAATTCCTTGGGAATCTAAAGGTATCATAAGACTGCACAATTAAAGAATCATAAAACGACTCAGGAATCTAAAGGTAGGTAAATATCCGGACTGCGTTCACATTCAATCAGAGTTAACTAAATTGAGTGTTATGCGTTCAGTAATTACAAGAGTTAACTCTCAAGAACTCTACAAAAATGAACGTAGCCTATACAAGAACGACAAGTTTCAGTTTAGTTTATTACATAATAATAATTTTATGTGTTTATGTGTGCGAATGTCGCTGTGCTTATTATTCAAGTTTTATATGCATCAGCATCATCTCATCAGAGATTTTAATATTCCAACTTCAAGTCAAGTAACGCAACGTATATTGTTATAACGAAAGTCAAAGCGTCGTAAAGCGTAATTACGCTTTAAAGAATACCAAATATAAAATAATTTAAAAAAACTCACCAATTTTTGCTGGGAGCAAACTTGTTCTTGTTGACTTCGTTGTTTCGTATGAAGAAGAAAAATCTTGTCGCATTTTTGGAAAAACCTGAAAAAAATAAATTGATAAGTAATTATTAACAATTGGCACAATAGAATAAAATCGGTGCGTTAAATTCGCACCGCACAACCGACCATATTCACGATTTCAGTGCAATTTGAACTTTCCGATCAAAATTACTTTTTTTACTACGAAATCGTAATTTATGGTCGAAAAGTTATGCGCACCGAATTTAACACACCGATTTATTTTAAAAACAGATGAGTTTATGGCACAGTGCTTTAAAGTAGCCCTTTATGCAATAATAGTTATTTGATCGCAAATAAAAATATTCATTTTTATAATTAATCTTAGGCAGTGGCGATTACATTTGAAGTTGTTCCGATTTTAAAAAGGAAAAACTTTAACACTTGGATAGTTGTTGATTGTTGACAATACAATTGAGCTAGTCAGATAATGAATAATCATAACCAGGAAGTACAAAATAAGCTATTATATTATCAATATGCAACCGACTAATAAAACAGGCGACTAATAACGTTAGTTGGTTTCTTTCTATTTGAGTCATCAAATTTTATTTTATTCTATTCAATCACACATCAAAAAGAAAACGTAAGTCACGTGTTGCCTTCTCTCTCAGTTACTTAACACATGCCTTCAAGACACCACACATTCAATCAATAGATTAGCCACAAATATTATTAACAATTTATCATATACCATGTGTCTTTAGTCAAGTTTAGTAAAGTATGTAATAAGTGATAAGTAAGCTTAATTTATAGGTACCTACTCACATTGTTACAGAATAATGTTGCTAGCACAATAAAAACTAAAGTTATACATTCACCAAATTCAAATGTAAATAAGAATAGGCCCACAAGTCGACGAACCAGTACCTAATTTATTTGACATTTAAAATGTGAAAGTGAATTTGTGAATTAAAATATTAGGAACGACTTATATGACTTAAGGATAAGGTATACTTGCACTTGTGATAATGTACTATGTAAATATACGAAATAAAACAAAACGTGCTTTTTTGGTATTTAAAATTTATAACAATTGGACAATTCTATTTCTATTTCAATGCTATTCATATGTTACTATCGTCTGCAATATTTTGTTTTTTTTTTAAATATCTACATATGAATCATTTTCCATATAATTGAAAGAAATGTGCCAAATTTCGAAAAGAATAGACGACGTCAAAAGTTATAACGACGACGACTCGTTGACCTTATTTGAAATTATTATTTGGATATAATAGTAACTACTGAATAATTGTCAATAAAAATTCATAATCATTTAAACAAAAACCAAATGAAAGTTAATTATTGTTGGAATTATAATAACAAATATTCAAAAGAGGAAGCCAGTAGGTAGGACAATAGCAGGACATCCTATTGACTATTTTTTTTTCACTTTTGTTGGCTTGATTCAAAACTATTTAACCTATTAAATTTACAAACGTCATTTTTTATGGTAATTTATTTTTCATGGTTTTCAAAGTAATTCAAATTGAATATTAGATATTATATTTTTTGTTAACAAATAGTTTGCAACATTGTAAGAAACTAATAAGAAGAACTATCAAAAAATATACATCATTTGCAGTAGCAAAAGGTTGTAGAATTTAACGACTTAGTTGTTTATATAAAGCGGTGCCGCACTGACGGATATATGCAAGTATTTTACAAACATTCTCACGGTTAAATTACCAATAGGAATAAGGAATAATAATTTCCCGTCTTGGTTTTGGTTTACACTCATAGCATACATAAAATGCTTATATAAAAGTGTACATAAAAAGTTAAACGTTACAAGATACGAAGAGCGATGATGTGCCACATTAAAAAGTAAACGAGAAGGGAACCGAACTGCCAATTTAAAATCAATAAATTATTCAATTACCATAATTAGCCAACTTGAAATTGAACTGCGTGATAATACCGAACTGAAATTACAATTTGAATCTTTAAAAGTAAAAAAATAAGGAATTTAATAATAACTCCTAAGTATATTGCCATTGAAAGTTTTTTTATTAATGCCAACTTTTAGATTCGTGTTCGTTCCACTTACTCACTTCCATCCTTTTAGACTTATAGAGGTATAGATATGTTACAAGTTAGTTCCGTTCGTAACTCGTTAACTTTTTAAGTAAAGTATAAGTCTAGAGCACTTAAGCAGGAAGGAAGTACATACATATACATTCAAGGTATTTGTCGTCCCAGTGCGGTTTCGTTTTTAAAAACCACACACAGCAATAAAAAACTGCCATTGGTAACAGTTAACAGTTTGTGAATGCACTTATTAAAGTTAAAAATTTCAATCTGGCAATTTAATTCTGTTACGAACTAGTTGTACAATTTCCAATAGCCACCTGATTTAGGCTTTAGTTATCACTAATGTTGTGAATGGTGATGACATGTTGTAACAGGTGCTGTGCAGTTTCATGGCATAAAATATTTTATTTCGAATTATGTCCCCTTATACATGACTTTCTTTTACTTTTTTGAAACTATCAGTTCAGGTTCAGTCTCCCCCTAAATTAGCCTTTTCAACTTGTAACCCACCTAAAAGTTTAGTTTCGTTGAACCAACCAGACCTAAATTCTAAATCTATACTCCAGACAACTAAACAGAGAAACATGAATAATATAATATTTTCTTTTTTCTATTTTGAAGGTCCTCTGATGCACAGAGGTGGATTTAGGCATGGTCTTTATGGGCTGCAGCCCAGGGCCCCTTAGCTTGCGCCCACCGTGAATTTATACAGTCGCACGTTTGCGCTTGATTACTTATTAATGTTCATTTCAAGATGCGAAACAGCAACCAAGGCCCATCCGCTGTCGCGTTCCTGAAACTCTTCACTTTTTCATTTAATTGTTCTTTGTGACTGTTTCCCGTCCACTCATAATTTTGACTTTGGAGTATACCACGAAAAGTTCAAAATTGATTTAACGCTGGTTTTCAGCTCCTACAGAGTGCAAGACACTTGACTGCCAGATTTCATCATCCAAGTATCCAGACTTTGGTTAAGTGTTAGCCCAGTGCCACTAAAGCTAGCGGTCCACCCCTGCTGATGCACATTATTTTTCTGTTTGTTGGAGTCTCTCCTGCTGGCACACATGTGTGCGTGTCATGCCCATATATCATCCCTCGTGTATGACAGCACCCCTAATATTAATCTTCAAAAAACCGTACCGCGCCTTACTTTCTTCTCTTCACCCAGTTCCACTGCTGCCATGCCTTTATACACGAATTTCTGTATTTGTTACGAACAACAAGGTTAAATGTTTGTTGTCTTGCGTTCCAGTCTTCCTGATTCAAATGCTCCACTCAACAAGAACAAGGTTCGAAGCACTAAAAGCCTTATAATGTGTCAAGACTAAATATTTACGATATAGACGATTTCCTCAAAAACAAAAACTGGCCTAACCGAAATCGTAAACCAAAAAAGTCAAAAAAACTCTTAACAGAGGTTTAGACTGAGGGGCCGCATTGAAATGTCGCCAAAAATTAAAGATAAATATAATTATTTTTGGCGCCACTAATTTACTTTACTTACCCTAGTTATTCAAAACATACAACGTGTCCTAAAATAATTCATACACAAATTCATTAACTTTTAGGGAAATTTGTTTACTTCTTTAAAAATATGAACATTAAAATATTCATTACTTTGCAAATAATATAAATTTTTCAATTTAAATAAATTGCTCTCCAAAATCTCTCCGAGTGACTCAAAAAACGCAATAAAGACAGAGCAGTGTCAGTGTGAAACAGGGAAACTGGCGGAAATCAATTTCTCTTTGAACAAGAGAACTAGAGAACCATTACATATTACAGGGGTAGGTTAATATATCAATGCGTGAAATAGACAGGAGGTATTGAGGGTGTGCTCCCTCCCGGTGGCGATTCCATGTGTTTGGTGCCCCATTTTCAGTGTGCCGACCAGTCGATCAACCCCCAAATCGTTGCGACAATGGAAATAGGAAATCCGGACGCTGACATTGTTGCCACGATTATTTCTCGTTTCCTAACTTCCAGTTCCCCTGGTTAACAGCCCCAAAATTTTGCAAATCGCTTCCTAGATTTCCTGGCAAAATACCCGTGTCTATCCAGCTTAGACAAAACTTTACGAAAAAGTGGGTTAAATCAAATTGGGTTATGTTTTTTTGTAATTTACAATAAACACATAAATTAAAACAGATATGCGACTGGTATTTTTGTTTTTGCCCTAATTTAATGACTTATGCTTAAAACTCGTGATGCATAACTCGTGAAGTAGTTAGATAAGCAACAACATCTAATAATTTAAAACAAACTAGTAGTTTCATAAATTTGATGGTTATTTTTAATTTTCACAAAAATGTGTTCAAACTATTTTATGTTCCAGTTAAATTGACCAAAATTTATTCATTATTTTTGTATATAAAACATTTGTCGGTCGTTTCTGTTCCGTAATCTATAATTAAAAGATTTTCGTAGTTTTAGAGATTTTTGAATTTTCAGTCAGTGAGACAGCGCAGGTTAAAAATACGGCAATACGAAGCAATGTACTGGGTGTTCCATGAAAACACAGGCAAACACTTAATTATTAAAAAAACTGGTCCTAATATTCTTCAAAGATAAATAATTTTAATTTTAATTGGGAATTTACAAATGTTCTAATATTTTTTTCGTTTTTTCCATGCTGTTGTCGAATAGCCAGTATGGAAAACATAGACAGGTTGACAAATCGGTGGGCCCCACCGGCTTAGATATACAACTGAAGTTCGCTTTTAGTTTTTACGACGTGTTTAGATTTCGGGTGAGCCGGTAGTTTTAACTAAAACGACGTATACAAGACGCATATGTGTACAAAAAAGTACGTATGAAGCATATATGCCAACAATCCACGAACCAGCAAGAGGATGATGGAAAGAGAAGGATGTGAACATGAGGTATTACGTATTAAATATATATACAAAGTATACAAGGAAATAAATGATGACTTGATTCGTGTAAGTGTCTGGTAGGATAAGGCGAAAAAAGACGTTTTGTGTATAGGAGAAAAGGGAAAGAGATGTTGGAGAGGAGAAACCGTCCCCTGAAACAGGACAACATAAAGCACAAGCTCTACCTAAACTATAGGGCTAGGTGCTAGAATACTTAAAAAAAAGAAAGTAACAACTAGGGACAGATCATTATAATATAACCTACAAATGTTATCTTGGTCCGTGGAGCCATCTAACCATATACTATGATTTCTAAGGCTGGCAATACACACGTCTGGTTGATCGGATATACTATATCAGCCATTGAATGCATAACATTGGTTATTTTATAAGTTGTGCATGCCATCAACGGAATTGGCGTGCCATCCGAATATTCTCGCGTGCCATAATTGGCACGCGTGCCACGCCATCTTAAATATTGACGTCTGAAGCGTAAAATTAGATTACCCAAATATCTATTATTAGTATTACCACTTTCAAATGCGTCCGTTCAGTAGGAAACAGAAATTAGGGTGAAACATTCAGTATTAACATAAAGTCCACAACCCTGCACGTAGAACTATATAATGTTGCGTATTGTTTTCGTTATCCCTATTTTTGCACTGCCCCTAATACTAACAGTAAGTAATAAGTACGTGACACAATACGACAAACTATTCAACAAAGTGCACACTTTCCAAAGCTCAAACAAAACGAAACGAGCAGCAAAACTATGACTTGTACAGAACGAACACAATCCGTAATTATATAGTTGATGCATCATCACATCACACATCACAAGCTCACCACGTGTACAACCATTAAAAACTATCTTCATTACACAAAAACAAAGCGCACTCACCGAACACGTAACCAAGAGTTGTCTATTCTAATATCCTGTTGAAACTTTGTATTTGAAATGACTTGGAACTTGGTACTTCGTGTTCATGGGGTGGACTACTCTTAGGTATACAGTATTTGTTTTTGTTTAAATGAAAGAAATGAATGAGAAAACGGGATATGTAACACGTTTGTTCATTTCCATTTCCATTTCTATTTCTAATTCAACGCTAATGGCGTGTAAAAAATTGTTTTGGATTTGTTTCACTGCGGGAGTCCGTTGAACACCCTTTGACTCTTGTCTCGTCCTCGTCGTAACAAATCAACGAAATTGTGACGGCCCATTAGAAGTATTTCTGGAATCTTGAATAGTGCTACATGTCTATGATGGAAACGACATACAAGGAATAACAAAGATGATGACTATGCGACTATATGATAATACATATGAAGATGACGATGAAGAAGAACAGAAGAAGATGAAGAGTAATATATCTTCTATCTTAACGTCGCGTCTGGAGCATGACCCGGAGAAGGGCTCGTTACACCGAAACATCGAAATGCACCGACTTGCTTTATTATATGAAAATGGTTATGAAAACCACATGTTGTAGTTTGCTTCTTTATGATATAGTCAATATATGCATTTGTATGTTATATACAATGTGTTTCAAGTTTCAAAACTCATCGAAAAGCCTGTACCTAACGAAGAAATATGGATTTAAAGAAAAGTAGGTCCTTGGTAGAACATCTTGTACATATTTATCTGTAAGCATGAGGTTGTCATTTTAAAAAGCAAAAAAAAGACTTCGTTGTTTTTATGCCTACCTCATCATGATGGGTGTGGAGCGAAGAGTGAACTATAGTATAGGCGTTTTCTTTTATTTTTTATTACTCTTTCTGGTTTTGTTTTTGGAGGACTTTAGAAATGTAAAATTTTTATAAAACCGAACCAGGAAACGCCCATGTGATCATAGAAAAATTATATGATCGTGGAATTTTCCGTTCAATCACCCTAAAAATGAGTTTTAATTTTTCATGCAATTATTATGAAATTGCAATAAAATTTTATTAACACTGAGGTATTTTTGAATACTTATATATTAATTTACTAAGTATACTTAATATAATTTACAAATAAGTGCCAGAAGAAGGAAAAATCAACAAAATGGAAAATAATTAGGCAAAAAGTTTGTATTGTAAATTATGGAATCATAAACTTGCAATCTCATCTTTAGTTGTTTTCGCAATTAATTAATTACAAATTCCAAAGGTTTTTCTCGTGTTTTAGAATAGCAAAACTAAATTTATGTGTGTACTTAAATCTTGGACAAGTGTAAGTTAAGGAATTTTAATCCAGAACCGAATACTCGAACTTCAAAGTAAAAACAAAGCAAAACGGGAAAACGGCGAAAACTTGCAAGTGGGACGCGCAGTAAATAAATACGTGCTAGAATTACGAGAAGAATTACAAGAGAACAGTCTCTTGCATTTGGAAATCGTTCGGATGACTTAGTTAGACTTGAGACTAAAAGCAGCTGGTGCAAGGAAGTCTCCTGTTACACATGCGGCACCGTCACTGTCGGGTTTTGTTTATATTACGTATAGTGGCATGTAGTCAGTCGCGATCGTTCATCGTATTCAATGTAAATGTTGTTTATTTAATAGAGTTTATATGTAATATAGGAACTCTGAACGCATAATGCACTCGTATCGTCATATCTTATCGCAGCATTGGGCAGGGCAGGGGGCGTAGCTAGAAAGGAGAAGTTCGAGCAGTCTACTGCAGGCTAGACGACAAGTCCAGACACAATTCTACCGGTTGCTTGCTTTTTGCATTCTGGGTCCTCCCCTTTCTACGAGAGGCGCCACCTGGCTTCCTATCCATGGATTTGTTTCGAAGATAGGTATATAGGTGAGACTTTTTGCATTCTGGGTCCTCCCCTTTCTACGATAGAGGAGCCTCCTGGCTTCCTATCCATGGATTTGTTTCGCATATAGGTCTTTAGGTGGGACTTTTGCATTCTGGGTCCTCCCCTTTCTACGACAGAGCGCCTCATGGATTCCTATCCATGGATATTTCCCAAAGATAGGTACATATTTAGGTGGGACTTTCTTTAGTCCGTAAGAGCGTGATTGGCTACTGCCCGGAGTCAGTAGTTATCCTATGCAGGATTGTCCCACCCAGCGAAAAAAAGTCCAGACACAAATTTGAGGAGAACCTCCGAGGTTCAGATGGCGCATATGTTTAAGCATGATCCGCTCCGGAACGCCAACATTACAGGTTTCTTACAGAATGTCAAATTTGTAGCTACGCCGCTGTCTTCTTACACAAGGCTCAAGTCGAGCCCAACAGAGTGCAGACAATTATTTTTTTTATTTAGTAATCACACGATATCCTAAACATTGAAAGATGAATACATAAGAACGCCTCATAGGTTAATGAAATAACAAGATAATATCAAATTAAATCTCAATAAAGAAAATATTTTGTAAGATTTATATGAAAATGCAATATCTTGACAAACACGCAAATTTTTTTTTGTTTTGTTTTAATGTGGCTTCCTGTTCCCACAAGGCGTTACGTATCCATGCATTGCACTAGCTCCGAACGGTTGTATTTTTATGAAGTGTACAAAATGGAGCTCAGCAAATAAAAAAAAATTCAAAGAAAAACAGAAATAGATCTCTGTATGGGGTAAGCAAGTAACGCGGTGTTGCTGCTGGTAGTGTCATATAGTAGTGGCAAGTGTGGCGTATCAACTTTGTGGTACAGGTTGCACATCTGTCCTGAAATAAGCAAACGACCCCAAGGGAGAGGCGACAAGCGACAACGCGTTGATTTTAATCCAACCTCAACGAAGACCGGGTGTCAATAAAATTATCCAATGACCATATAAGCAAAAAGCAATATTAAATTAAAAGTTGAAGTGACACCGTGTATATTTCCTTTGGTCGTTTTCTACTCTTTTCTCACTTTTCAAACTTTCACTCTTTCAGCAGGCCCATGACGTTTTTTATTCAATATATCTAAATATTTCATCTGACATCATCCCATCTAATTCCATCTCCTTTTTGTCATACCTTGCCAGTTCCCTGTATATTCCCAATCGCTTTGATATCAATCCACCCGCTCTCTAATGTTGTTTGTTATTTTAGACTCTTTGGTTGCTTCTCAGTTCTCTTCATGTATGAGTGTAGTTTTTTTAATGTGCTTTAGTTTAGTTCTAGTTTTTTGCATCATGATGTAAGTACTTTATTCACATTTGTATGACATAAGGCACTAACTAAAACTAAATCGTAATCCAAATAGGCTTTCTCATTTTCTGTAACAAAATGCCGTAGATATAGTCAGTGCCGGATTAAGGTGTGCCAAACGAATAGAAGGAAATTATACTGATTAACGAGAAATACCCAGGACCGGATTTAAAATTAGTATTAGCCGCCCTAGGCCCTAAACATTTTCCCGCTCCCCCCTCGCCGATAAACGTATTTTTCAGTTTCAAAATTTATTTCTCTCCTCCCCCCGATGAACATTGAAACTTAATTTAGTTCCAATGAATGACACGCAATAAGCACAGTCTCATAACGAGCACGAGGGAAATCTGCCGCCCATATCTAAAAGTGCCGCCCTAGGCCCGGGCCTAATTGGTCTAAGCCAAAATCCGGCACTGGAAATACCAGCATTTGTAATTTTATATTCAGATTTAGAACTAAAGTAAATCTATAGAGAACCAAATGTTCATTGATTGTACTCGTAGATATCATTGAAATAAGATCGTGTAAAGGGTTTCCTTCCATCACAATTTACAATATACGACAATACATAATATTACCCAGCCCACCCGGAGAATCAAATCAAACAAGCAAATAAAAATTTTCGATGAGGAATCGTTTGTTCAATTCAATCAATTTTCAACATCCTGATGGATTACCAATATTATTATTAGGATTATATCGGTACATATGCACACTTCCCGTTTAGTATTTCATAATTAAATATCAAGTACTTCTAGAAATCGAACAAACACAGAAAAATAAAATTCTTATCACTAAATCCATATAAAATCGATTAAATTATTAATTACAAATCAAGTATTTGTCACTTATCATTAAGCCTCGTATAAGATGATGACAATCAAAAATTTGAAAATTACAACGCAGATTACTTGCGAATTGATTGAATTATAAATCATGCGTGGCTTGTGTGTACCCAGCTTTATGGCCCCACAACTTGTACACTAAATTGTTAGGTCTCGCACTAGCTAGTTTAAAACAATGATTAATAACAATAATAAACATCAGAAATATTAACATTAATATTGTAATTATTTTATCGGTTGTACGTTGTGGATTTTTCTGCTAATTTTTTTTTTCTGAATTAACATTCTTTCCGTTGTAATGCGGCGTAACGAAACTTTACTATTACGAGATCCTGGTAAGAAGTGTTGCAAATAGCAACAAATCAGATACATAGAGTATCAGAACATTTTTACATAACACTAAGAAATATGACGCAAAAAGTAACAAAATAGCCATTTTCATTGACATCGACATCGAAAATTAACGGAATAAAATGTAATAAAACGTTAACTAAAGCGTTTTATTTAAGCAACATTTTTCGCACGTTTGGAACATGAACCTACATTGCTAAATTTAACGCTTTAATCGCCATCGTTTACTTCTAAAACTGATAAAATTAATTTAGAAATAGTTCGTGCATGTTTCTCAATTATTTGTTGTCGATATAGCTCAGCACCTCCTAAACTTAAGTTAAAATAATTCCTTTCTTCTTCAAATTGTCTATATTTACTTCGTTAATGTGTTCTTCCTGGTTGATGTTCTTTAATATCTTTCATTCTCTTTGTCGTTAATCTGTCCAAATAGCCATTTTTCATTGGTATTTATTTATTTCCTTTCGTTTCGCTCGCGTTCGTTTCTTTTTCTTTTTATTCATACGTTTGCGTGAATGTGGCGTCATCCTAATTAAAGATCAATCAGCAACGGGGCGCTTTAAATTTTTCCATCGTTGTATGCGTTGTGCATGTATGTGCCTTTGTGTTTGTTGTCCGCCTATAATTAGCGACGTTATTTCCGAGATCCTTATACGCTTAGAAAACGAATGTAAGTAACCGAACCGTGTGAGATGCTAAAAATGCGATGTATGAAGTGTTGTTTGTACACTTCTTGACGTCTCACCGCTCAAACTAAGTGCGTTCGTTCGTAAGTTTCAAATGTTTAACATGCAAATACAGCACCGGACCTAATCTTAGTAAATTTCCGCGCAGTTTTTTGAAAATTTGTACTAGTTGTAAGTAGAAGTAATGAACGGATTCCAGGCCCTCCTCCTTATGGTGAGGAGTGAGGAGTACCCCCACCCATTGTGGGTAATGGTGTGGGTACTGTTGATCAGGTTTCGATCAGGTAGATCATCAGATCAGATCAGATCAGATCTGATCATCAGATCAGATCTGATCATCAGATCTGATCTGATCTGATGATCTACCTGATCGAAACCTGATCAACAGTACCCACACAATTACCCACAATGGCCTGGAATCCGTTCATTACTTCTACTGTTGTATTCTGTTAAGCCTGTCCTTAATATTCCAAATACATGGAACACTTCCGACATGTTCGAAATGCGGAATGTTGTTGAATGCTGAATGTGTGACGTGAAATCCACGACTTCTTCAAAATTTCAAATGATCCTCTTGAACGGGGTTTGGGTTTTTCGGGACGCCCGACAGAAGTTCTATGGTGGCGTTGAGACGTTATTTCTATTTTCGTTAACGACACGTTTCAACTACTAATGCATCATCAACAACATTGCTCAAAAGTGTTTTGATGACTCCTTTCTTTCGTAATGTCGTAACGTATTTCCAAAGAGCTGTACAGAAGCCCACAAGTAAAGAAAAAAGATGATTTTAAAATAGGTGCAATATCAGAGGCGGATTTAGGCTTGGTCTTTATGGGCTGCAGCCCAGGACCCCGTGCAATCATTTGCGCCCTCCGTGAACTTATACAGTCGTACGTTTCCGCTCGATTACTTATTAATTTTCATTTCAAGACGCGATACAGCAAATAAGGCCCATGCGCTGTCGCGTTCCTAAAACTCTTCACTTATTCATTTAATTGTTCTGTTTGACTGTTCACCGTCACCGTCGGCATGTCCACCTCATAATTTTGACTTTGGTGTAGGTATACCGCAAAAAGTTTAGTTTAACGCCGGTTTTCTGTTCATACAGAATGCGAGACACTTAATTGCCACAATTCATCATCCAAGTAACCAGACTATGGTCAATTGTGTTAGTCCAGGGTCCCTAAAGCTAGCGGTCCGCCCCTGTGTAATATAGAAATGAATGGTGGAAAAACTAAAAGGAAAAAAAGAAAAACTAAAAAAATACCTCACACCGTTCGTTTGTGGATGAGCGACCAAATGAAACCAACTATGAACTATGAAACGAAAATAAACATGACGAGACAATTTACAAAATTTTTAAAAAACTACAATTAATAATTATTTCAGCTATACAGCGTGTCCCAGCCAGGAAATTTTTAAACATTTGAAATAATTTACCATAAAAATTCTAAATGATTTTTTTTTGTTTTTGTTTTGAACACCCGCTTGAAATATACACATTTTAGGTAGCTGTTTATTTTTTATCTAAACAATTTCAAATCGTCTACCTCTAGAGGTTGGGTTACACAATACTCGATATATCTTTAGCACAACAATAAATCGTGTCTCCGATATACACTCAAACGCGTAATGGGCATGGGCGGCTGCAAACCGATGGTGTCGTCGTCGTCATCGTCTAAAGTTCAAAAGATATTCTTTCATATAGAAAGAAACCAACGTCTTCTACCTTCCACTTCTATTGTCGATCGTGAGAACTTTGCGTCTTCAAGACGCAATACAAACCTCTGACAGAAAATCTAAGAAATACTTCCTTACTCGTATCATAAGTAGGAAAAGTCCGGTCAACCATACACGCATCAGGCACCAGGCAGGGCAGACATAGCGGAATCACAATCGAGCAACAAGTTACGACAACAAGGCAATATCCTATCTAAACGCCTAAAGGTAAACGGTAAACATATGAGGTTGATTTTTTGATATTTTCAGGTTTGAAGAATGCACCTGGCGCCCCTTCCTTTTCATTATTTTTCTATAAAATGATTAATTCTATTACGACTTTGATAATACAGCCAAAAGGTTGGTATAAAGGTTCCTTTATACGCAATTTCTTGCAAGATTTGCAGTTATTTTTTCAAAACTGTTTTATTTTTTTAAATACCTACACTAAAATAAAGTTCAAGTATTTCGTCGTTTTGAAAGACACAAAGAAAGACACACACACACACACACACACACACACACACACACACACACCCACACACACACACACCACGCGCCAAAAACCACTTTCCGGTGCACCGGGGCGCGACTCGCGGGGAAATACCCCGA
>JARJEB010031465.1:0-14850 GCA_030264535.1 Liometoxenus newtonarum
TCGAAATTTTCCAGATTACATATCTTTTTTTACCTTAGTAATCGTAGACAACACTTGCGGGGCAGCACAGAAAAAACAACCGCGGCTCTTTGCACAGCATTTGCGGCTCTTTGAAAATTGTTTGTAGACTTGAGAGGTTTTTTTTTGGTCACCGCGGTCTCAGATAGATATTTGTACTTTGAAGAGCTTTTTTTTGGTCTTCGCGTTCTCAGATAGATATTTCTACTTTGAAGAGCTTTTTTTTTGTTTTGGTCTTTGAGACTGAGAGCTTTTTTTTTGGTCACCAACAAAACAATTTCAAGATTTCACTAAGTAACTAAGTTTAAAAAAAAATTGGCTCTCTGATATCTTCGTTATCATGTTTTCTTCACAATTTGGCTCTTCTCACTGGAAAGTCTGCCGACCCATGACCTAACGGAAGGCCCGTGTCCCAAATAGAATTAGGCAAGCCAAAAACCAGAAGCTGATTACCACGCACGAAGCAATGGCTGCGATCTAGTCACCTTCTACCGACCAGCTGACAATCATAACTCCCAATCCGGCCGCTAGACTGACGCAGGGCTAACCAGAACACCTAGCGCAGAGTTACCCAAATAAAATGAGACGACATCCGTCCCATCTGGCCCCACTCGAGAAGTCGGAGTCGGATGGCTTGCCGAAGAATACACCGGCGGTAGTGGCTCATGCGGAATTGTTGGGGTTAGTTGGGGATAAGTCCCAAGCCACAAAAACTAGGACGGGTCACAACTATGCTTACCTAACCTAACGGAAGTCCCGCGTCCCAAATAGAAGGCAAGCCAAAAACTAGTAGCTGCCAGATTACCAAACACGAAGCAATGGCTACGATCTAGTCACCTTCTACCGACTAGCTGACACTCATAACTCCTAATCCGGCCTCTAGAGTGGTGCAGGGTTAACCAGAACACCGATCGCAGGGTTACCCAAATAAAATGAGACCAAATCCGTCCCATCTGGCCCAACTAGAGAAGCCGGAGTGGGATGGCTTGCAGAAGAGTAAACCGGCGGAAGTGGCTGATGTGGAATTGCCCACGCCGCTAGCGCATCGCGCGGGGTTCTCTAGTACAAAAATTATAGTGGCCATCCATACCGCGAGGAGGCAAGGGTCCACAAACAAAGTTAAAAATTACATTGCTTCAGATAGGATTAGCCTTTAATAAAACTAATGCCCACTTGCACCGTACCTGCTAAGTAATACTTAAGTACTTGCTAATACTTCAGTACCCAAATTTCGTTGCCCCGCAACTTTAAGT
Organism: Liometoxenus newtonarum; assembly: GCA_030264535.1. Classification (NCBI taxonomy): domain Eukaryota; kingdom Metazoa; phylum Arthropoda; class Insecta; order Coleoptera; family Staphylinidae; genus Liometoxenus; species Liometoxenus newtonarum. Next base: position 1,272 of record JARJEB010031465.1, read on the forward strand.
CTAGGGTAAGCCCGGTAGAGTTGGTCATAGTAATTTTGAGGACATTTTCTTCTATGGTTAGCCAATTACAATCCATTGATAGTGTAATCAAAAATTTATTTATTTTTACACATTATTTTTCAATCATAATACGAACAGAGATAATGGTAGAAAAAATCTTAAACAAAAACCGGAGTGTCCGGTATAGATAGCCGTAGAACTAAGGGAATGATGACCACACCTATTTTACCGTCTTCTTTTCCGTTCCCTTGCCTTTTTCTTTGCGGCCTGCATTTTGTTTTAATGCCAAGTCTTTACGGCCGCACGGATGGCAAGGTCCGTGGAGCGGGCGTAAATTGCCCGCTCGACGGACCTTGCACGGATGGCACATATCAGAATATTCTGTGCAGTTTTCATGCAACCAACTAAAGTACAATTACACCGTATCCAGTCTTCAGTCTTTTCAGTTTTATAATAGTTCTCTCCGCAACCTTTGCAGTCGTTTTTACAGTCAAGATCGTGACTGCATCCATCCAGATCAAATTCACCATTGTTAGCAATAAACTGAGCATCGCTACTAGATGTTGATTCAATGTCTTCATGCAATTTCCTTTTTCTATCTATTATCTTGGTCCTTTTAAATGGTAATTTTGCACACTTGTGACGCCCTTCAACTTTTACACTCTTCTCTTCATTTTGTGCTTTTTCTTTTTGCTTCCGTTTTTCTGCTGTTCAGGAGATGTTAATAAAATACCAATTTGTTTAGCCCACTTTCTTAATTGCTAACCTTGAAGTGGAATAGGGTTAAGATCGTATAATATCTTGGATGGTGATTCTTAGGAATTGTCTTCGGATGTCACTGAAGTTGATACAAAAGTAACGGGGGTTTGAACATTTGAAGTCGTTGAAGAAGTGGGTTGATTTCCGTTGTGTCTGTGTCCAGATGATAAAGCAAATGGCTACTCAGGTATTGCAGAAGGATTTAACGGAAATACTCTTGAATACTCCTGAATACTCCTGAAATTATATTTTGTGGGGTAGCCGCTTTGCCCCAAGCTTCAGTGAGCAGTTCGCCAAACTGCAATCTGGTTATACGTCGACAAGGGTTTCGCTTCAGCCACGTTCGGCATGACTTGTAGAAGTACCTTTTAACTGATTTAATAACTGTTCTGTCTAACGGCTGCAAATAATGGGAAGTATGGCTTGGCATCTGAAGACAAATACAATGTCATGGGTGCGATAGCAAATTCCAACATTTCCACAGAATTACAATGCGTTGAGTGGCCATCCAGAAGTAATAAGGTTTTTCCTGAAGGCTTTCGTGGGTAAAAATGATCTTTAAGCCATTCCAAGAATATTTCTGGGTTAATGTATGCGGGCTTTTGCGACATGAAAAGGCAGGAGCCGGATGGCATACCATCTTCGAACTCTGATGTTTTCTCCTTATGCCTTTCATAGTGCATGCTGGAGGTATGACCCCACCTTCTGCGTTACAACAAGCGATGACAGTAATAGTTTCCCCCTTTTCCGTCAAGGTGATATTTGATACAGCTTTTGACCCTTTCTCGGCAAGTACGTCACTCGGCCGATTGTTGAGTTGAAGGCAACTCTAATCCATATTAAAATAAGTAGGTGCGTTAAATTCGCAGCGCAAAACTTTCCGACCATATACAGTATGATTTCGTAGAAATCGTCGATTGTAAAAGTAATTTGGATCGGAAAGTGGAAATTGCACAGAAATTTAGTGATATCAAAACCTAATCAATCATATTTCCACTTTCCGATCAAAATTACTTTTACAATCAAAGATTTCTATGAAATCATACTGTATATGGTCGGAAAGTTTTGCGGTGGGAATTTAACTCATCGATTTATTTTTTACGTATTTAAATAAATAGTAATTTGAAAATGAATGAAAACATTTGAAAGTGTGACGCGTCTATATCCTTATACTAACTATTTTGTAATTATGTTGCATTCTCGTAGGCAACTGAATTAGCTTGACTAGGTTAGCTGGTGGCCTATACAATAGTTAGGTATACCATATATGGTTGAACAAAAGTAATGACGGATCAACTACAGTTGAATACGCCATCAGAGCAGACAAATCTCGCATATGCGTTCTTGGAATCAAAAACTATAAGCGTTCCCACGTAGTTTTTCTTTTAATATAAACTTAAATTCGTTCCGTGAGTAATTTTCTCGTTATTATTTGCCAAATATTTCGTTACTCTTTATAAATCAATAATTTACTAATAATAATTATTGATTTATAACGATCCAAATATTTATTTATATATTTGGAAGGTCAAATATTCATCATTTAATTTTAGAAATATTGATCATTTAATTTAAAATAGTTTTAGTTATTTCAATTTAAAAAAAAAAATCAAATTAAAAAAAATATTTTCTAAAAATTTGTGAATTTCCAATGTATTATTCACAAATTAATTATTTAATTTTTTGATTTCATTTAAAATTTAATACATGACAAGTTGTAAAATTCCAAAATAGTTATACTTCCTTTTCCTGAAGTCAAGCCAATAGGCGTGGCTTCCTTGTTCAGGTGACGGAGTGATGTGACGCGCCTATATCTTTATTCTAACTCGTAGGCAACTGAATTAGCTTGACTAGGTAAGCTGGTTGCCGATACAATAGTTACGTACAATGCTTGAATTTAGTCAAGAATATTATTCGACTCTGTTTGTTTTTACATGTAATTTTAAACTCGACTGCAAGCGATATTTGTGACTTGCAAGTCGACGCAAATGAGTCATGTCTGATAACCCCAAACAAGGTCAACTTGTGTAAACAAAGCGCATGCCTGAAAATTAAGTAAACATTGTAAGGATTGCCAGGCAAAGCGCAGGCCTGGAAAATTCAACAAACATTGGACTTAACCATATGGCGTGTTTTTCTTCAGCCAATCAGCGTCATTTTTGTTTCCTGAAAGATAGTATGAAACAGGGTTATTCTTAGACGCAGTGCCATTCATTATTGTAAAGTTGAAAATTAATAAGTACTAAAAAGTCCTTCGGTCTAAATTTATTATTTAATTTTTGCCTTTGAAAATAATTGTAAATTTTAAATATTTGAAGAATCATAGTTAAACATTCAATTTTTATTTTGCTGACGTGGCACAAATAAAGACACTACCATCGGGAGTTGTAACCCCTATGTTCCTTCAATTGAATTATGTTTTTGCTATTGTTTTAATAAATGTTTATGTAAACCCTAGTCCTTGAATATATCCTTTCAACCTTATACCAAGGAGCTCGCCCAGGAGCAACGGCAGGCCTAAGAACCCTAGCGTCTGGCTTGACTCTCCTTACCTAGAAGACCTACGGCCCACTACCTTTGAGCCCCGGATGGGTAACTCATTGTAGTATCGGCGGGGCTATTGGAAATCGAATTCCTCTAACAAATCTCATGTACTAACTCTCCATAACCCGTTGCCCTGGTGTACCTTTTAGTGATTTTGAGCTGAAGCAAGTATTCACATTGGTACAGGGGGAACCTATGGTGTACATGTATGGTCTTGAACTGATAATTTGATATTAATATATGGCATTGTTGCCCTGTGAACCTGTAGCGTTCTGGCTGGCTGTGAGCTGTAATGAGAGTCTCACACTGGCAGAGGGCGTTGCAGTGCTGATCTAGGGATTTTGGTAAACGGGTTTACCCGTTGATAACATAAGAAATAAATTCCCATCACAAAGGACCCAGTATACTGCGTATTTAAAACACCCTGTATATTACATATTTCGTTTAAGCTAATCTGCATATGCTTCATACGATATATTTGTCGATTTTAACTGTTTAGAGAATGTTACGGCTTCGCCATGGTAACCATGCGTATATTATATTTGAGAATAGAATATACGCATGGTTACCACGGCGACGCAATACCTGATGGCTATATTTGTTAAATATTTATTTCGTTCTTTTTGCAACTATAATCAGTTTGTATAGAACTATAGTACCATAGTAACAATGAGATAGTTAGTTAACAAAGTAATGTGCTTTATTGTACATTCGAGTATATATGCAAGTGCGTTAGTGTTTATTGACATTTAGTTATAATGTAGATTTCTACTTTTAGATCACATATATAACATGGATCCACGATCATATACATAAATGTTTTATTATTCAACACGCTCTCTTAAAACTTTGTTTTGATACCTATTAAAACTGTGCAAGGCCAGAATTCTTAAAAAGTCAAGCCCATTTTTTCGGCAAAATAAAAATGCTTTCCTTTCCCTAGCAGCTTTGTAAGTATGTCAGCAACTATTTCTTGTGTACGAACATGTTTTACGGATATATGCCCTTCTTCGATTCTTTCTCGGAGAAAGTGGTGTCGAATGTCGATGTGTTTAGTTCTTCGACGAGATCCGCTGTTCACCCCTAAATTAATCGCGCTTTTATTGTCGCAGCGGGTTATTGTTGCGGATGGAATGGAGCTTGGATCCAATTCCTGAGCAAGTTGTCGTAACCATAGCGCATCCTGTGTCGTTGTCGACAAGGCCATGTATTCCGCCTCCGTTCTTGACAATGAGACAGTACGTTGCTTCTTCTAAACCAGGATATTGCTGTGCCCTGCAGTATGAATAACGCCGCCGGTGTGTCTGCCGTTCATTTCGTTGGCCCAATCTGCGTCGCTGTATCCTTCGATCGATGTATGTTCGTTTCTTTTGAACGTTAGTTTTGCGTTGATAATGCCTTTTAAGTATCGCAGGATTTTCTTGAAGGCTGACCAATGAGATTATCCGTAGTTCGAGCAGAAGGGGCTTACAATAGCGGTTGCGAACGAGATGTCTGGTCTGGTTCATTGCCTCAGATAAAGGAGAGAGCCCACTGCTTCCTGGTAAGGCACGTTTTCTTTTAGTTCACCGTTGTTGACGTTTTCTTCGAGTTTGTGATTAGCAACCATTGGAGGGGATGCTGGGGTGCAGTCCCACATGAGGAATCTACGCAGAATCTCCTCGATGCACTTAGATTGGTCCATGTGTATAGGTTTTTTCTTTTTGTCGAATTGGATTCTTATTCCCAATAGGTGCCAAGGTTTTTTCTTCAGAAATTTCTGGCTTAGTTGTTGTTTTGTTTCGTACAGTAATTGTTGATCATTTGATGCGATTATCATGTCGTCGACTTATTTCGACTTTTTCGAAAATGCCATTTACGTCGACGACATGATAATATGATGTACGTCGAGGTTGTACTTTACAGCCATTGCCATAATGTATTTGATGGAACTGTGCCTGACTACAGGTGAATATGTTTCCGAGTAGTCCACGCCCTGTTTTTGCGAACAACCTTTAGCTGCTTCTCGGAATTTATAGCGACTTACGTTGTTGGTTTGGTCTGGGTTTTGAACACCCATTGGGTTTCTAGAATCTTGCGATTGCTAGGGGTTCGACAAGTTCCCAAGTTTCGTTGTCGGGTAAGGATTTTAATTCCTTTTTCATTGCTTTTTGCCAATGTTCCTTGTTTGGGCTGTTTATGGCTTCTGCGACTGTTTGTGGATCTGTAGAAAAACCATTTGATGCCAAATAGGTTATGAAATCTGGCATTTCTTTCGGTTTAGTTGACCTAGTAGATCTACTAACTAATGTGTCTTCGTTTGGTTCAGTTCGCGAGTCATCGGAACTGTCGCTGATTACTTCATCTGCGTCTTTCGGGATGTACGATGAGTCTGCTTCGGTGTCGACTTCTACAACCGTGTGTTCGAAAGTTTCTAAGTGATCGGTGTTTTCAGAGTCGATCTCTTCGGTTTCTTCATTGTTTGAAACGGTTTCGTTTTCCTCTTCGTTTGCTTCAAAGAACATGGTTTGTGGAAGTGGAACGTCCTTTGTGGTTTCTCGTTGGTTGTCAACGTTTATGCCCTCTCCTTACAATGTGTCGTTTTGATTGATGAATTCGTTTTCGAACCATTTTATATCTCTGCTCACTATTACCTTGCCTGACTCGTCCATCAGTCTGTATCCTTTGGTTCCTTCTGTATAACCAACAAAAGTGTATTCCTTAGATTTAAAATCTAGCTTACGTAACTTTTCGGAAGGTATTTTTGGCATCGCTTTGCAGCAGAAGACGTGCGGGTTGCTTAGATCGGGTTTACTGCCGTGCGTCCTTTGCGTTGAAGAAGCTGGGGATCTGTTGACAAGATATGCAGCAGTAGATAGATATTGCTTCTGCCCATTAGGTTTTTCGGAGCTGTGCGTCGGCTAGCATCGTACGAGCCTTTTCCATTAAAGTGCGATTCATTCGCTCTGCCACGCCATTTTGTTATGGGGGGTAAGGAACGGTTAGTTCCTGTTTGATGCCTGCCTTTTCGAAAAGATTTGATAATTGTCTATTAACGTATTCACCACTGTTGTCGCAGCGTACCTTTTTTATATGATGTTCTGTTTATTTCTCGACGAAGGTTATGAATTGTTCGAACGCGTCTGTAACTTCATATTTGTTCGACAGGAAGAATACAGAGACATACTTGCAGTAGTCGTCGACCAGAGCAAAAATGTATTTTGAACCACCAATGGATGGAATTTCTATCGGCCCAAGGTGGGCGTGAATTAACTCCAGTAGCTTCGACGCTCCCTTGTTACTTGGTTTGAAGGGTTCTCTGGAGTGCTTACCTTGTATGCATGGCGTAAATTGTTCGTTGTCTCTTCCTTGAAGTTTAAAATCGGTTCCCAAGTTTTCTAGCAAGTTCATACTGCGGTGGTTGAGGTGTCCGGGTCGTCGGTCAAGTATTCCGAGAAGTAGTGTTTGTTAGCATAGCTTTTTCCATGGATTTGGTGTTTAGCTTGTAAATATCATTTACCATGCTCGCTGTAGCTATAACTTCGCCTTTTTCAAGTTTAAACTTACAGTCTTCTACGATTATACCACCTTTATCGTTGTGAATTATGGTGTGACTATTTTGAGCGATCTTTCCGATGGATTGTGAGTTTGTTGACAAGTTAGGAACATGCAGTACTTCGTTTACAGTTATTTGGTCCATCTTAGTTGTGATAACTGCTTTCCCTTTGATGACGCTTGCATTACGCTTTTATTTGCCGCCAATATTTGTTTGTCGGATGTACTCTTTTCAGCGAGAATATCGGCGTTAGAAGTCATGTGAAATGAACAGCAAGAATCGAGATATCAAGGATCTTCATTGGGTCTGTCGAATGTTTTTCCAGTAACAGCATTATACGCTAGAAAATTTCTTTGGACTTGCCCTTTATTTGACGAGTTTCCTTGTCCTGAGCCTTGACCTCTGTTTCCTTTATTGTTTTGGTTAATTTTGCACTCGGAAGTGTAATGACCCATCTTTCGACATTTACCACAGCGAATATGCCGTGCCCTTTCCCTTGTTTCCATCGATTTTGAGGATTGTTTGAAGTATATAAAGCAGGATTTGGGTCGTCGTTCCGGTAGTGCTTTGATGTTGAAGGCTTAGATGTGTTAACATCCTGCAAAATGTTTTGATCGAGTCGGCTGTTATAGTCGTGCCCGAACTCTCAATTCCCATGATCATTGGAGCGTATGACGGTGGGAGACCAGGAAGTAATAGGGTACCACCCATTCGTCACCTAAGGCAAAATTTAAAGTATTAAGCTTATGCGCCGTCATTATAATAGTACTAATGTAAGCCTCAATTGAGTCGTCGAGACGAGTTGTGACCAGTTTACGTAAAAGTCCAACTCTACGTGTTAAAGCTCAGTTTCAAATTCTCAATGTCTTCAAATGTTTTCTGTAGTTTTTCCCAAGCCTCTTTTGCTGTAGTAGTGTCCTGTATGTGGACATAATTTATGGGATCAACTGCTAGGTTGTATTGCAAATTTCCATGTTGAGTAGTTCGCGAACGTTAAGGCGGTCGACTTGGAGAGACGGGCTTTCTTTAGCTGCACACATGCTCTCTAACATCTATCTTTTTGTAGTTTTTACTTTTGGTGTAAATTTTCTGGATTTTCTTTCCTTATGTTTAGCCTGGGCCCATAACCTGTTATTATAGCAGGTGTGGATGGCAAATTTAGTGCTACTACGTTTAAGTAGTTTGTAATTAAACGGAGTTTTATTAAGTTAACAAAATAATGTGCTTTATTGTAATTCGAGTATATGTGCAAGTGCGTTAGTGTTTTTACTGTACTTTTAGATCACATATATAACATGGATCCAGGATCATATACATAAATGTTTTATAATTCAACACTAGGCCTGGTGGGCCATCACTCCCGTATGGCCAACTCTATCGGACTTACCCTAGTTAAGTGAGGTGGGGTAACCCTACATTTTAAGTACCCATTTTCGACGACTTAAGTAGTTGCTAATATTTAACCTTCAAACAGACATTTCAATTCAACATTCACAACATTTGTTGTTGTCGATTTGTGAAAGAATGGACATGGAAATGTTTGATGTACTTGAAGACGAATTAGTTTTAGATATACTTGAAAATAGTGACCATGGCTTTCCAAGAATGAACTTCAAATTGTTTCCATGATATGGATGAGTACAATCTTTTTAAGCGTTTTCGTTTAAAAAACAGCGATGTTTTAATATGCACCCTTTACTTGAAGGACGATTGGAATTTGTGAGAATAATCTCTAAATATATTTAAAATTCAAATTCTTCAGGACTGCGTTGGCGGAGAAACTCTTTCAGCCGTAGCATCCAATGTAGAGTAATTATGTAATGTGGATCGTTTATCGTAGGACCGGAATAAGGTGTGTGAGTAAACTAAGTACAAACTTCGTCTACGTCTTCATCGACCTAGCACTGTTCGTTGCTAGCGAACGCTGGTGTTATCAGTTTAGATTGCAATGTCACAGGTGTTGATACAATATTCTTACAATTTATATAGACATTGTGCGTATGCAACTTCTTCTTCACATCAGTGTATGAACATAATCCACCCTCCTTGAGATGTCCCAGGGCATTTGAACCATACATGATATAACAATTTGATAATAATTATGTGAAATACCTTTTGTTTGTTAGTACATGAATTGAAATGTAGATGAATAACATATTTGATCTACATGAAAATCAGTTACGTTATGAGCGAATTAATATGTTTGTGTGGTATATGAAGCTCTTGCGCTAAGTAAGTAACACCAGTGAATGGTAAATCTTAATAACTAAGACTTATTAACAGTGAAACCTTTCACCTTTGTCTAGTCTACGGACGTAATATAAATCAATAAATTTAAATAAAGTAATGTATACAAACAAAACAACACTTTAAAAATCGCATACTGCGACAATAGTGTTCCATACAATTCATCTTGACACTTCATCTGGCAGAGGACATAACCTTTTGCAAGCTCGTTTGAAAAGCGTACCGTTGCTCAATCGGATAGTTGCGACTCTGATGACGTTGTCTTGGCCAGGATGAAATCTTCAATAATTCCTGTTTTCCAGATTAACGGTGGAAGATTATCTTCTTTGATGATTACGATGTCGCCTTTCTTGATGGTACTGGTTCCAGCTGGTGTTCGTCGTTTTGTTGCAGTTCCGATAAATACTCCTTGCTCCATCTTGCCCAAAACTGTTGTACCATGTTCTGCAATCTTTGAAAGGCCGACAGTCTGTTTTCTTTGATTTCAGGGACATCAGGGTCTGATAAGGATGTTAAGGGGCGGCCAATGAGAAAATGGCCTGGTGTCAGGGGGGTTGGATTGTTAGGATTATTATTGATAGGGGAAATTGGTCGTGAATTCACCACCGCTTCAATCTGTGTCAACACTGTGAGAAGTTCTTCATAAGTAAGAACAGAATTACCGATTGTACGCTTTAAATGGTGCTTAATTATGCATACACCTGCCTCCCATAATCCACCCCAATGAAGGTTTCTTGGTGGACTGAAGTGCCAACTAAAACCCTGAGAACCTACTATGTCTTGTATCTGAGTGTTAACAATTTGATTGTTTAACATTCGACCAAGTTCGCGCAATTCATTAGTTGTCTGAATATATTTTTGTGACGTTACCGCGGCGTGCAACAAATCTTCTGAAACACGCGACGAAACACTCGGTAGTAAGGCCGGTGACTAACTCAATATGTATTGCTTTAGTGACGAAACAAATGAATATGCAAATATAGACCTTCACTGATTTGGCGCCACGTCCGCTACGATCCCTGATAAGCAAAGGACCTGCAAAATCGGTTCCGCAAACTGAAAATGGTGCCGCTGCCCTTACTCGATCACTGTGTAGATTACCCGTCCTTGGTTCTACTGGTTGAGGTTTTGCTTTGAAGCATTTTACACAATTAAAAATGATTTTCGGCCTAAAATTGCGTCCGGTTATGATCCAAAACTTCTGTCCTAAAGCATATAGTAAAGCTTGCGGACCTTTGTGACAAGATGTATTGTGTAATTAGCAAGCAATGATTTTAGTCACATGGTGATTTTTGTCTAACAATATTTGATGACTGTAATTTTAAGATTGACTGTCTACAAAAGGACTTAGTCTTGATAAGTCTGACGAATTCGGTAATGACCTGTCATGCATTAAGAAATTTATTTCTTTAGAATATGACAGTTTTATTATTCCAATTACAGCTTCGTTTAATTCATCTGGTGTAATTGCCGTGCGACCAGATGGTTGCATTTTCTTGAGTCTCCGAATGAATCTCAATCAATAAGCTGTTACACGTAATAATTTTTGATATGACGAGTATTTGTGTATCAATTCGAATTCTACTGTCTGTGTTATATTTGATAATGTTATTTTTCTCAACTCATGTGAATATTCATGTAGGTCAATAGTGCCTTGAGGCCAAGTGCGCTCCGCACCATAATGAAGACGTTCTTAACGCATTCGAGTATGCGCCGCGCGATATTAGATCTGCAGAATTTTCGGTTGTTGGTACATGTCCTCAGTCGTCAGCATTCGTACAATTTTGAATTTCCGCTAATCTGTTCGCAACGAATGTATTCCACCGCGATGGACTTGATTTGATCCAAGCCAACGTAACTCTCGAATCCAACCAACCATGCCATTTTGTTATTGTGATTGACAGTGTTTGACTTATTTTTGTTATTAAGCTCAGAGTTCCAATCGTGACAAACTGTTGTTGCGCAATGGACCAACTCTAGAGCGAGATGTTAGCAAATGACACGAAATTTTGTTATTTGATACGGTCCGAATATATATACAAGCTCCGTATGCCTTTTCGGAAGAATCGGCAAAGCGTGCGCCCCAATATGGTCGTGTTCGGGTAAGACTGCAAAACGTGGAATAGTTATTTGTGAAAACGTTATGAACTTATTCATGAAGCTTGTCCAAGCGTCTTTTAAGTGTTGTGGAACCTTAGTGTCCCAACCTAACTGTAATTTTCAAAATTGTTGAATGATTATGCGCGCGACAATTATGATTGGTGTTAACAATCCAAGTGGATCAAATAAATTGGCTGTGGCCGAAACTACTGCCCGCTTGGTAATTAATGCGTTATAAATGTTTGGAAGCGCGTAATAAATGTTGTCACCGAGAGTTTTGTGCTCATGATCTGAGAGATGTATGGCACCGTTGCTCTCTGTTGTTGATGGTACTACTGCTTCAGAGTTGCTTAGCCACTTGTGAAGTTCGAAGCCAGCAGAAGACAGCATTGACTCTAAATTTGTTTTGATTCGAATTAAATCGTCCATGTTATTTGCACCCGTTAAAATATATGTATCGTTTTTGATTATGTTACTTTCGATTGGAAATCTGGAAGTATTAATCCTTTTCTAACTGTTCGAGACATTTCGTAGCCAAGTACGGAGCTGAAGAAGTACTGTAGGTTACCGTGAGCATTTGGTAAGTTTTTAATTCGTCCGATTTGTCGAATCGCCAAAGTATTTTCTGAAAATCTCTATCATTTAACTTCCTCGCAAATTCTTCAGTGATAAAATTGCTTTGCGACCCTGAATCAAGAAGAACACCGATGTCTCAGTCGCATGAGTCATACATACGACTCAATTTAGTATCGTTATGTAATAAAGTATTATGCCGCTGAGGGCATTTGCCACACGTACGAGATTTACAATGATTTTGTAAATGACCCGTTCGCAGGCAGTTTGTGCATAATTTCAACTCTAGACATTTTTCGTGTGGCTGTTTGACCGGTAATTGTACAAATGCCGTACACCTATAGATGAAATGATTTTGTTGTTTGCAAACATTGCAAAACAATGTAGTTGTTGATCGCGACGAATGAATTTGACTTGAATTTAGACATGTGTGTCTGCTGATTTGAATGCGAATCGTGATGGTGCCCAGCGCCGTGCGTGTATGTGTGCATACGTGAGCCTGTGTCTGTTGCTGGTTTGTTTATGTTTAAACCTCTGGTTTAAACTTTCCAACACATTGCATCTTGTTTTGATGTGACCAAGTAAATCGTTCAATGTCGCGGCGTTTGATAAATAATTCCGCTTCCTTTCCCACTCGCGCTTTGAGTTATTGTCTAATTTGGACGTAATTAGATAAGTTAGCAGAGTGTCCCACTGATCGGTAGGCTGATTTAAACTAGTTAACGCCCTAAGATTCGCGTGAACCGTGTATAGTATGTTGCGCAAGTCCTTTACTGACTCCCATGACACGAATTGGATGTCAAATAGCGCCTTCACGTGATTGTTTATTAGCATTGTATTATTTTCATACAGTTCTACTAATAATTGCCAAGCAATCGAAAATCGAATAATTGTTGTTTGTTGATTCGAGTGAATTAACAATGACCGCTGCTTCTCCTGATAATGATGAATGCAAGTAATACAGTTGTAAAAAAGCAGCGTGTTGTGTGCCAAGTTATAATGAAGTGTTTCAGGGCGGAGAACTAGTTTATGGACTCAACCAGTCTGCAGGTGAGGAGTACGACGTAGGTATAGAGGTGCAGGTAAAAAAGGTAGTCAGCTACAGTAGTTTCCAACCAGAAAAACAGTCGCCTTTATTTCAGGTGCAAGTCGCAGCGTACCAAACTCTAAAACGTGCTCGCAGGCACTCCAACCACCCAAGCAACGTGTCGCAGACACGTTACCTAGCCGAGAATCTAAAACACCAGTATTAATACCCAGAATCACCAGCTGCAAAGCCAACAGAACAACACGAACACGAGCTTGTGCTTCAAACCCTAAACCGGGCAACGGCCTACGACACGTACTTGATCGTTGTCGTGGCGGAAAAGAACTTGTTGCGGACTCAGCACCGTAAGAACGCGAAGCAACCCCACTCGGATCACCCGATCGCGTCCCAGGAGACACCAGCACCGACGAGAGTATGCTCGTTCGATGGGTTGCCTACAGGCGGTATCGGCAGCAGCTAGTTTCGTTACACCTGCCCCCAGCGAGGTAAGCCGGGTGCTGGCGTCGTCATCACGTCAAATGACGCCGAAACCTACGGAGTAACCGAAGTTGTGAACCCCCGAATATGGCTGCTGTGAAAATATTTTCCTAACGCGTCTGCGTAGTCAGAGTTCAAAGAGCGATTGCCATAAGCCGAAACACGAGAAACTGGCTCATGTTCCCGACGCCTGTTCGATAGTGTTGTCGAAGTCGCAACAGTTGTATCAGAACGCACCCGTGAGTGGACTACCTCCAATTTGTGAAGCCAGGACATTGCTTCCCAAACCGAACGCA
>JARJEB010031472.1:0-16818 GCA_030264535.1 Liometoxenus newtonarum
AAAAGAAGTTCATACTTAATGTAATTTTACATGTAATTTTAATTTACAATTTTCATATGTAAAACTTAATTTTACGTTTCGTTGGTTCAAAATACATGCCAAGTGTAAAATTATTGTAATGAAGTACATATTTAATGTAATTTTACATAAAATTGTAATATTGTAAAAAGAAGTTCATACTTAATGTAATTTTGCATGTAATTTTAATTTACAATTTTCATATGTAAAACTTAATTTTACGTTTTGTTGGTTAAAAATACATGCTGAGTGTGATATTCTTATGAAGTAAATATTTAATGTAGTTTTACATGTAATTTTAATTAATACAAACAACTATTCTTTCATGTAAATTTACATATCCCTATCTATCATAGCTTGAAATTTTCCTCTCACTTAGCCACAATTGCTTCAAAATCGAAATTTATATATTTGTGTTGGAACATTTGGTATATAATATGTATAAATAAAATACAAATTCCACATTGTGTATGTAAACACGTCGACTATAAACGGAGTTAGTGAATATTTGGAGAACCATAATAACAACAACTCGAAAATGTCCTTGACTTTCGTCAAATATCGTTAAAATTATAAATTCTCGCCGAATCAAAATAATGTTGTCGAGTCCCAAACGATGTACCCACATTTTTATGAAAGTTTCGATGTGCGGGTAACGAAAATAGACTTGTTTTTGTGGCAAAGTTAAATATTGATCAAAACATAAACGAATTTATATTCACAATATAGATATCTATAAATCTAAAATTATAAATATTATCTATCGAATGATAAATATTATAAATCAAAATAATGAAAAATAGAAAATTAAACTTCGCGCCGGCGGAAAAAAATTGCACTGGAAAACAATCGGATGAGTTATTTTGCTATTTCAAAATTAAAAATTAGCATTGCAAATTGGTTCACTATAATAAAACTTAAATATATAAATGTAAATTGTTTAGTTGTTTAACTAGTTAATGGTTCATCATTTTTAATATGTCAAAATAAAAAGTATCTATAAACAATTCATATTTAAATATTTACTGGTTTCTTATTATTATAGAAAAGTGTAAATTCAGACTAGTTTTTAATATAATTTATATTAGACAAAAAAAACAAAAGTGCTGCGAATGCAAAAACCCATTACCACACATTGAAAAAGTTTAACAGTAAAAGCAAAATGAAGCGTTTTTTTGTGCTCTAGGTGTTGGAGCTTATTTGGCTTTGGGAGTTGAGTTGGGTGTTTAAACGTTTGAACATTTGAGGATCGGATAGTATACCTAATTATGGGAGTGTAGGTGAATTGTAAATATTAGAAAACCCAAGAACTTCTAGACCTAGACGAAATTTAATAAAATATATAAAGACGCCCAACTGAAACACACGCATGCACACATTTGCGAAGGTAAATGATGCACACTGAAAGAGATATAGTGAGTGTATTGCAAAACTACATATATTTATGTAATATTTGCACAGTCATTTGTTGATAGTTACTTTTGATTAAAACACCCTGTATTAGTGATAATAAAGATGATGAAAATGTAAAGGATGTGATGGTCTGTTTTCCTGTTGTGTTGTGGTCGGGTTGACGACATAAGTAAGTGAAAACGAATGGTAAAAGACAAAAAACAAAAAAGTTTTATAAGTCCAAGGACTCAGGATGTGTGCAAATATACAATATATGAAAATAAAACGTTTCTCTCCTAAGAAAAATAAAAAGGTTGTAGAGAACCGGGCGGTAAAATTGCGATATGAGATGAAAAGAAAAATTATATTTCTTGGAAAACACACAAATATCCACACACACACACACACACACACACACACACACACACACACACACACACTCGCGCGCGCACATGAGTAATTGTTTGAACAGGTTAATCAAAGAGAAATACCAACAAAACAAAAGAGAAACAAATATCAAAAATTCCTCTTTATTCTTCACTTTTTTGAGAAATATTGCCATTATACGAATAGACTAAGATTTTCTTTTTAAAGCTTCTACTTCAGATAATTTTGGTTCACCACGTATGTAGATCTAACAGCTTTACTGTTATTAAGTACCTAAACAATGAGTAAAAAACTTAATCCCTATGCGAAGTTTTTTGATAATAATGTTGCATTTCAGTTTTTTTTATTAAGTATACTTTTTTTATCCTGACATTTTCATGTATAGTTTACCTTATTATTAACTTGGTTTTCCTTACCTTCAGTATTAGGTTTGTGAAAATCAAATAATAAAAGTAATAAAGCATAAATGGCTTTTCTTTCTTTCGTACAGTGCGACAGCGAGCGACGACTTAAAATAAAAGAAAAATTTCATGATACAAAATAGTAACAAAAATACAAACCGCAGACTAATTAGATTTATGCAAACATTTTAAAGGAAATCGATTATACCGTACGTTTATTTATTTATGCTAGATTCCTATGTTCGACTCATCCCAGTGGAGATTTGTATAACTAAAGACACACCGACGGACGGTGAGAAAGTGATGTGGGAAGGACGACGACACACCACTAGGACAATGTATAAATAAATCGGGAACACTCCGCAAATTGTTATTTCGTGCGTGTACTCGTGTACATTTCTATTATTTCTACCTTTTCTTCAATTCAAATATGATAAGGTACAAAATTGACAACTGACAGCAACGACTTTATCATAACAATTAATTACTTTGATAGTGTATCGAACTGCCATGAGTTTGACTCTTATAATAAACGCTCTGTATACATAAAAGATAAGAATATAATTTTGACACATTTGACAGTCAGATTTCCATGTCGGATAACAATTTTCATGTTGTTTCTTCTTTATACGTAATTATGTTCGAATTAAGTATGTACATTCTTCTTTTTAATTTTACAAAATGTTAGCTTGTTTCTTGGAATGTTTTTTTTCTTATTTTAATCGTCTAATTTTCACGTAATTTTAAAAGTTGCAAACAAAACCAAAAAATAGTAAATTATGTACTTATTTTCACTACATTTTTTATTTTCCCATTTTGCCAGCTTTTTGCTTTTTATATTTTAGATATATTAATACTTTATGAAAATTAAGAATCAGTCAAATTATAAGTCTCGGTATTTGGACATGCAATATTGTTGTCTACATGTCTACATCTACAACATGAAAAATGTATAAGGACGTGTCAAACAATAATTAGAGTTTTTCATGTTTGTGTGTTACATGTTTTATTTTGTAGATTCTTTTTCTTTACTTTTAGCTTTTAGAAAACTCAAAACTGCATTCTTTTATGAATTCAATTACTGAAAAAGTAATGAAAGT
The DNA here is from genome assembly GCA_030264535.1 of Liometoxenus newtonarum. Taxonomy (NCBI): domain Eukaryota; kingdom Metazoa; phylum Arthropoda; class Insecta; order Coleoptera; family Staphylinidae; genus Liometoxenus; species Liometoxenus newtonarum. Next base: position 3,299 of record JARJEB010031472.1, read on the forward strand.
TGCAATAACTATAATATCTCTAATCATTTTTATATTTTAAAGTTTACTAATTTTATACTCTCGAGTTGCTGCAATTGTAGAACTACGGAAAGTGGTGTATTCGCCTCCAGATTTCAATTCCATGAATGTAGTTCTAGTACTTCTACATCATTCAATATAAAGCCGTGCACTAAATGTTATGATAAAATAGAGAAAAAAACATTTTTCAATTTGCTAAATGCTTTTACCTCACACCAGAACCCATCATACGTAACGTCAAAAAGGACTAGAAATGGCACTGTGTACATATACAGTACAAATGTAAGTGCAAAGAAATGAAAATATTGTAGATAATAAAAAAATTAAATAATTATATTTATAACTGTATGGTTTTTAATATAATTATAAATACTTTGAAGAATTTTTATTTTTGGGCTTAGTGGGAATATGATCATTTGAGGTTATTATTGACCACGCGACAATTCGCTCTTGAACGTTATTATTGATAATATTAACTAATATGTTTCAAAGATCGATAAAAACTTTTTAAATTTCCCACTTATAAGTTGCTGTACTCGGTGGTATAGTTGGCGCCCAACCTTGAATACTCACGGCCTCTCTATGTTTACTAAACTCTCTGTTATGCTCATACTATTATTGATAAGATTAACTAATATGTTTTAAAGACCGATAAAAACTTTTTAAATTTCCCATTTATAAGTTGCCGTACACGGTGGTATAGTTGGCGCCCAACCTTGAATACTCGCGGCCTCTCTATGTTTACTAAACTCTCTGTTATGCTCCTACTATTATTGATAATATTAACTAATATGTTTCAAAGATCGATAAAAACTTTTTAAATTTCCCACTTATAAGTTGCCTAACTCGGTGGTATAGTTGGAGCCCAACCTTGAATACCCACGGCATCTCTATGTTTAGTAAACTCTCTGTTATGCTCATACTATTATTGATAATATTAACTAATATGTTTCAAAGACCGATAAAAACTTTTTAAATTTTCCATTTATAAGTTGCTGTACTCGGTGGTATAGTTGGCGCCCAACCTTGAATACTCACGGCCTCTCTATGTTTACTAAACTCTCTGTTATGCTCATACTTACTCAATTTGTAAGCTGTGACTGTAAATATATTGGCAATGAGGAATTCATGAGAGAGCGGAGTCATCATGCGAAATTTGAAAGTTATTAGAATGAGCGTTTTTCCTTTTTCGTTATTGCAGGTTATGTAATGTTATCCACGCATGCGCAGTGACCATCTAATATCTAATCTTTTGCGCGAAATTATCAATTACCAAGCCGCCAATCAATTGAATTAATATGAATATCTAGAACAGGGGTCGGCAACCTTTTTTTGGATTGCGGGCCACTGTAAAAAAATAAATAAATCCGCACATAAACACACGAAAATATGAATTTAATTAAAGTTTAATTAACAATTAGCTGGAACAAAAATGCTCACGATTAAGTCAAACGGATAGCTAATTCGTTTGCCATTTCTCGCCAGAGAGCGATTGTTTGCCGACCCCTGATGTAAAACAGCAAGAATCGATGGTCACAGTGGGGACATTGGACATGAACACCGTTTGGTCATCCATCGCCTTTAAGGAATATTCGATTCCAAACAAGCGACTGATAGGTTGGTTAGTCGAGTCAAGCTGAAACACCACCATATCGAAGCACATTCAGAGCAATCAATGGAACATGTAACAAACAACATTTGGTAACGAAATAATGACACATTCACTACATTAGCGACAATCCTGACAACACTAACGAGTTGAACGTATTACGTATATTTGTGGTGATTGCGATCGTGATTGAATGTCCCGTCCGTATAAAGTCACAATCCCAACAAGTTTTCACATATAAAGAAGGGTACAAACACAAACACAGATTGAACTAAAAAGAGACAGGTTGTTTGGATGTCGATAGAGATAGAAGGGATGAAGATGTAGATACAAAAACTGATATAGATTGATTGTAACAGACAACGCAACCAACCCTTTACCGAAATTTTGATTGAAGTGCCTGAATCAAATTGCAACTGTGTAAGTGGAACATTAGTATGAATAAATAGAAAGGAAAGTACGATTTGAAGAGCAGGCAGCAAGGAGAATTTGAATTTCGAATCCCAATCCCGTAATCGGAAGTTTTGTTGATTAATTTCGAGGGTATTTTTTTTTGATTTTCAATTTTATAAATTGACGCGCATTTTGTAACCAAATTAATGGTTCTGGCTGAACAATGTGAAAGAGAACTGCGCAGTAAAACTTACTTTGTAACTGAAACCGTGTCCCAAATGACATCATCTGCTGATTTTGATGTTTGCCGAATGTTTTTACAAAGAACAAAGAGACCCAGCCATGTAAAATTCTGGCAAATATGAATATATTCATTACACTTCACTTAGAGTTTGAACTGACAATTAATTTATTTAATTAATACCTAATTAATAAACATTATGATTATTTTGGTTGTTCAGAAACTTAAAAAGTTTGTTATTAAATTAAAAGAGAGAAAAAAATATATGCAATAAAATAAAACAGATGGAAGTAATGGAAGACGAGAAAATATATAAAGAACACATAAAAGAATATCGAATAACATCAAATAATACGTGACAAGTGACATATTTCACACGCGAACCAAACAAAACAGACAGAATAAACTTTTGTACGAACTTTTGGGATATGTATTTGTAGATTTATATAGGCAGCAAAAAACACAAACTCAACAAAAACAAAAACCACACAAAGTAATATAAAGAGTTAAGCCAAAAAACAGAAACTACGAAATTATTACTGAAGACAAACGGAAGAAGAAATGTCGGAGCGTAGGACAAACAATTTTGCAAATAGTTAAGAGAACAATATTTGAACAGGATATAAAATTTAGGAAAATTAGTGTACTTAGCAAAGAACATACATTAAGACAAGTTTTAATGTTACCAAGTGAAGTGAAATACAATATAAAAGAATGGTGCATTGCTTACTCCATAGATGGCGTTTAAAGAATATAGATTTCTGTAATTGAAAATCGGTCAACTTCATAAACATATAAATAAGTGCGGGAATATATTTTCATGATAAAAGTTAGTGACTAAAGTTAATAAATGGTTGGGAAACCCAATATATTTTTAGTGACTAATGTTAAAACTTGAAAGGATTTTGTCAAACACATTTACTTTCAAAGAAATAAAAATTGTTCCCATAATTTTGGATAATTTCTTTCTAAATTTGCTTCTAAACGAAGTTAATATTGAAGTTTGATATGACAAGTATGCTTGCCAGGCGGAAAGAAACGACATGCAATAGATCAAAGTTATATATATTTGTATGTCCCAGTGGGTCCTTTATTCCATCTTTTCGAAATACATCCAAAACATCTTTACCTCATTCCCAGTTCGTGACTTCCTTCATGTTCATGTGCAATTTTTTTGCTCTCCTTTTTTTCAAGTTTTTGCTTTTTTCAAGGTAGTTTTTATGTGTCCAGCCTTTTTCTTTTAATATATACAGCATGCTACAAAAAACGTTGTTTACAACAAATTAATATTTTTTTCACAAAGATGAAATTTTATGCCTATATTTTATGAAAACGAAATTAATTAAATATTACGTCGATTTATAACATTTTTTAAAAACACCCCGTATATATTTTATTTTTTCATTTGGTTTTAGTCTCCTCGATTTTTATCCTTCGTGCAGTCTTTTTATAAAGTTTAAGATTCCCATTTCTGTTTGTTTATGTGCTGTTTATGCACGGATTCGTTTCCTTTACACTTTTTCTTCCTTTTTCTTTTATCGTTGGCATTGCATTCATTTTTTGCTTGAAAAAGTTTTTCGTCGCTGTCGTTGTCAATGCCAATGCCGATGCCAATACCGGTGTCGGTGCTAGATCATAAGCAAGAACTTAAAGCGTTGAGGTCCTTCGATACGCGTCCCACAGGAAATCGGACTTCAATGTATTATCCTTTTTTTCATGTAACCAAAAAAAGACACATAAGGCAAAAATCTTATAAAGCAAATTTCAAAACAGAAACAACTACCTACTAAAATAAAAAAAATTTTGAAAAATTTAAAAATAAAATTCTAGGACAAATGTCATTTTCGTGCGGGAAATTCAGGAAGATGTTCTTTAATCATATTAATTGAAAACAAATTACCCAACTAACATGTCGTTAGTAAAACATTATATTTCAATTATTTTTATTGTTCTTTGTTACGGTCTATGATTATGGTTTATTACATCTAGGTGACTATTTAATAATGAATTAATGTCTTTTACATGTTACCACTGGAGGTACTAGGTACACATAAATAGTAATCACGATCAAATGTTTCCGTTCGCACCCTATCAATCCCCATCAGACCTTAATCACCTAACAAACTTCGTAACTATTATGAAATCATCATAATTCAATCAAATTTGTAGAATTTCATGATTAATTCTTTTCAGAAAGAATCAATCAAGTTAAAGCAACTTTTAGATTTGCCCAAGAAGGCACCTATTTTTTAGGGTCCGCAAACTTGTAATTTCTTACTCCTAATCCTACTCCAGTTTGCAGTGCGCATGCGCATATTAATCTGAAGTTAGTTGCAAGTAGTAGGTAGGTAAAACTACCTTCCCATTGTCACATTGATTCACAGGGCGCATGCGTACTCGTACTGCGAATTCCTTTGCATAAACATCAACATTTCTTACAACCTTTGCCTAAACGCATGCGCACCGCTAGTAACGGAAAAAAGTTTGCTATTGAATTTTTGGACTAAAATTATTGGATTAATAATCTTATTAATGAACTTTTAATATATTTTTGAAAAATAATGATTTATAATCACTAATCAGATTCCATAGTCTTAAACGATTTTTCAGTACACTTGGGTTTTGGGTTTGAATGATGTTTAGTTAATAGTATCTAATAAATGTTTGATTATTTATTTATGTAGGTACCTATATCTAGATCTAGCCTGTAGCATTCTGTTCGATTACACATTACACACGTAACTAGCGTAACTACAGAAGGCAGATATCGTTTAAGAACATACAATCGGAAAGAAAGAAAATACATAATTATCAACTATACGTCTAGTTTACGTTGTGTGTGTAATGTATACTTATAGCTAAGTATGTATCTGAGTACAGTAGTTGTGCACAACTAGTTATTAGAGGGCTCGACTCGAATCGTTCCAATACGCACTTCTAATTATTAGTCTCGTTCATTTTCCGATCGTTAATATTTACTTTATGAGGTTTTAGCTTTACACATAAAATGATCATACGTGTCACTTACATGGTAAAGGCGGATTAATTCGAAGTTTATAGTAAATGGGCGCCAGATGCACATGCATTTACACGTTTGCGTTATAAGAAAGGAAGTGTTGACAAGTACTTACAAGTAGTTACCATTTTTGGTCAGTTATAACTCTTGGGAATCGTTCTGACACTTACGGATTAATTCGAAGTTTGTATTAAATGGGCGCCAGATACATTAACATTTCCATAGAATAAGAAAATTTAGAAATTTTATTTTCTACATCAATTTATTAAAGTAAGTGTTGACAACTATTGACAAGTAGTTATCATTCTAGTCAGTTATAACTCTTGGGAATGCTTCTAAAACTTGCAGATTAATTCGAATTTTGTATTAAATGGGCGCCAGATGCATTAAAAATTGAAAAAGTTTCCATAGAAGAAGAAATTTTGAAAATTTTTATTTTTTACGTCAATTTATTAAAGGAAGTGTTGACAAGTACTCAAAATTAGTTATCATTCTGCTCAGTTATAACCCTTGGGAATGCTTCTAAAACTTGCAGATTAATTCGAATTTTGTATTAAATGGGCGCCAGATGCATTAACAATACCTACAAGACTAAAAAAAAAAACACAAAATAGTGAAAATTTTAATAAATATATTTGTTTCAGCATAAAAGATGAATATGTCACAATATCATAACAATGTTTTTGGCAATTGAATATGACACTTTGTCTTCATTCGATAACGATTTGCGCAATGAAATATTACCAAATTTTTCAATATAAAAACTCCCAAAATACCTATACTACGCATGAATGTGAAATATTGAATCGGGTAATGTCTAGTAGGAATACATAGACTGACAGACAATTTCAAAATAAAAAAAAATTCGTTATTTCTCTTTGTTGTCTATTTTCTATATTGCTTTGCTTTCATCCCCGCACAGTAAAAACACAATACTAGATATACCATACCTCGATTTATTTATATGGGGTATTTGTAAATAGATATAGAACACGACGACTGGTGTTCATGCATCACACGCTGATAAATAGACGTCGGAAAATTTCGCATAAATATCCCGGTATTGCCAATCCTTTCCGCATCGTTCCCTGACGCTTCTCTCTTTTCTATCTACTATTACTATTTCTATATACATATTTTGTGCGAATCGTCGTCGAAGTGTTGGTTGGTTGGATGGTGAATCGAAATCGTTGGATATTTTAGATTTAGGTACTCACATAGATTCATAAACAAATTCATACAGGATCCATTGGTTTGGAGCAAAGATAAATTTCGGATAATAAATTCACAACGTTGCGATGCTATATGTTTTCTTATTATGATTATTATGCTTATATGAGGTGTGTGCGAAATATTTTACGTGCTAGTGAATATATTATGCTATAGGTAAAAGAGATTGGGTGATTTATCAGGATTATTATGCAAATGCAAGGATCAGAAGCAAATCTACATCATTTTAAAAATATCAATTTCAAGAAAAAACCGAAAATTACTACTTTCTCCTAAACTAAATAAAAGTAGAAGTTTAACATGTATTCTATCTAACCAAAGATGGCGCTTAAAGATGTATTTTTTATATCATTGCCATCTATGAACAACTGAGTGAAAATACAGTAATACAGAAATCTACTTTTCAGTTTGCTCTAATATTCTTGTTTAGAGTTAAATAAAAGAAGGCACGTGTCCTTTAGTTACCTGTTGGGGGTGCCGTTGCATAATAGGGAGGTTAGATTCAACACAGGGGAAAAGGTGGAGATACTTATTTTCACTGTTCAGTCTCATCATCTAATTCAATACACATCTTTGAATAGATGATGAGACACGTCCCAAAGGAGAAAAGAAAAACCTTACATCCGATGCTTTCGACATTTTCCAACCCTTTTTTGTCTACCTATATTAAATTTTTCCTTTTCATTTTCGTTTTTTCCTTATGCTGTCTCCACAACTTCGCCCACCTTTATATGCTACTTCCTGCTTGATTTTGCTTGTTATATCTAATAAAAAATTTAAATTAAAAATCAACCCTTAAATTTATGATTATCTCTCTTTTGTCTCTGATGGCTCGTCCTTTTATTTCAAATCAAACCAAAGCATATCAAAAGCTAAAAGAAAAAAAACCTAATAGGTTTGAAGCAAGCTGACTGTAGATTATTCAGGTTAATATGAAGAATGAGGGATGATTGAAGAGTAAGGAAGGACAAGAACCATGGAAATCTCAACGGTGCCTAATTGAAAACAACCCTTTGTCCCTTTCTTATTTGACATTCTTATAAATAATGGCCTTGATGGTACAGAAGGAAAATGGAAAAAAATTAAAAAAGCGACAAAACGGATTTTAATAACTAATTTTTTGATTAGCTTAAAATAAGGGAATGCGTCATGTTGTAATAATTTGTAAAAGCATATTTTTTCCAACACTAAAATATTTCCGGGAACTTCAAATATCACTTTTCTATTTTTTCTTTTCGAGCAAAAATTTGTTTTTACGACTCAATACGGACATCTCTTTGTACCCATCAGCTCATCTCTATCATCCATATATCTCCCCTTTTATCGTTCGTCTTATGTAGTGCCTCAACACCGCAACCCACTTATGAAGAACCGACCAACCCCTTGGAACTTTGGAAGACCTCAACGGCAAACCGCACGACAGCACGACATTGACAACGTAAGGCGATGCAATGCATCAGTGCATGAAGGAACACGAAACCACAGAAGGGCAGAAAGCAATTAAAATTGTAATCGTAATTACGTCACGGTCGCAATCCACAATCTGAAGTCAAGTCAAGTAAGCTCACGAAGAAGACTGAAAAATCAGCAAGACAGTTGAAAAAGGCTTAACGTTTTAAATATAATTACGTTTTTTTTTTCTTTTTCGGGAGACGTCTCAGTGGGTTTGGTACGTGATTAATCTGTGTAAAGGGATTGACAACTCGATGGGATTAATTTAAGGACATCTTTAATGACACGAAATGAAACGCTAAGCAATGAATAAAATGAATGAGAGAAAAAGATAGGGGTTGGATGACCATTTTTCGCTAACGAAACGATTTCATTAAGGAATGCGTAAAGAAGTGGAAAGAAATTAAATTAAGAAATGGATGAAAATTTAAATTAAAAATTGAATAATTGGAAATGCCACAGATTTATAAGCAAAAAAAAAACGCTTTGAACTCTGCTGATAAAAATGAACTTTTAAAGGACGAAGACGAAGAGAAAAAAAATCAAGGGTTTTCAAGGGTAATCAATCTTACGATTAATTTTTCAGGTTGATGATATAATTAGTTCAAATTTTAATTTCTTTTAAATTATCTTCTTTTGGCAGTTTTTCCAAGTTTTTGACTTTGGAAAAATTAAAATAAAATAATTAAAACGATTTACTTAAACGTTTTTTTTTCTTAATTGGTTAAGTCACCAAGTTAATGATTAATTTTAGATGCACTAAGAAAGGAATAAATCTGGGCGTTAAATTCGCACCACACAACTTTCCAAGCAAAAACATTAAGATTTGCTTGAAATCGTCGATCGTAGAATTAATTCCGATCGGAAAGTGGAAATGACATTGATTACGATTTGATATCATGAAATTTCTGTACAATGGCCACTAAGAAAATAAATATATGACTAATTTCCGTAAAATGTATATGTAATGTTGTTGACCTTGTTGCTGTTTCTTTTTTTGTTTTTGTTCACCCTGTTCTTGTTGTTCACCTTGTTGTAAATAAATGACTAATTTCCGTAAAATGTATATGTAATGTAGGAAATGTTGTGTTGACATTGTTGTTCACCTTGTTGCTGTTGTTCACCTTGTTGTTGTTGTTGTTGACCTTTGTATTAAGTACACCTGATTTCTGCAGTATACCTACCTAAAGGAAATTGAATTTTTAATATTTTTCTCTCATATGAATGGCACTTCGATTTCGATATATGAAGCAGATATAGATATTGACATACAAATTTCGCATTGCATACAGACTCACATGGAGAGTTGTCAACTCATTCCACTCAATCTCAATAACTGCGCAACGATAAACTTTCAAAACTTTGTCGTCGGCATCCGGCCTGTTCATACCATTCCTTTCTGCCCTACCATGTTCATTCCGTTTCATTCATGTGCTATCGTTCTCGTTGGATTATTCGTCTGTATTATATCGACACCGGCGTCTGGATGGATGCTGGGCAAATTTGCGCGCAAAATTTCATTACGCGTCCCACCAGTGCCTCAGGAAAGTCCCATCTAGTGCTATGCATTTCAAAACTTTCCAAACATGCGCTGATACTAACAAGCCTGATATACTGTCACACCATACTGAATGTCTCAGACATAATTAATAGCTAAAATAGTGGCACTGGTGGTACTGGTACATACTTATAAGTTAAGATGGCACTTCCGATTTGTAGATTTCTGTAAAACTGATAAATTTATAAATTGTTTTTCAATGATAATTAAAATTAATTGATTTAAATTGCAATCGACTTATTTTAAATTGAAGGCCTTTATGTAAGTATCAACTCTTAAAGGACAAACTGTCAAATCTCGATTTATTTTTGTGTAATCGTAGATCAAAAAAGAAATGTTCCACCTTCGGTTTGTTAGTTTGGTAAGTAATTTTCCATTAATAGTCTACTTTACATTTTTCGATTTTTCTAATATATACTATACAGGTTCACTCTGTATAAGTATATCGAAATCATGAAGTAATGGGGAAAAGTGGAAGCGTCGCAAAATTCGATTTCGACGCAATTTTTAATCGAATTACCATATGCAACTTCCAACACGGAACTCACAGCCGCATAGTTATCTACGTATACAGGAGGCTCAATGGACTAGCACTAGCTGATCATCCCCATATATCATACCCATCATGCATAAAAAAATGTCTACTCATTTCACATTTTTATTTACATTTTGAAATTATTGATAAATCTAAAGAAGATAATTTTAGTACCTATTAAAATAAGTTAAAATCAACAAACTAACTAAAATCTCAACAGTTATTAACTTTGAACTATTATTACTTTGAACAGATTGTATATACAATTAGGTACAGTAAAATTGAAAAGTTTGTCAGTTTCTGCGTTGAATAGAGCGATCAAATCAAAAATAAAAGCATACAAATTAGAATGAAAATTTTAATAGGAAATCAATAGACCTTTTTAGTTACTGTGAGACAGAGCTGGCTGCTCACCATAGGCAACCAGATTTGACAGTTTGTCCTTTGACAATTGATGACAGTTGATACTTACTTGAAGGCCTTCAATTTAAAATAAGTCGATTGCAATTTAAATCAATTAATTTTAATTATCTTTACCAGTTTATTTACCAGTTTTACAGAAATCTACACATCAAAAGCGCCATCTTAACTTTTAAGTATGTACCACCAAGGACCAGTATCACTATTTTAGCTATTAATTATGTCTGAGAAATTTAGGCAACCAGGCGGGCGTTCTTCTCGACGAAAAACCCTCCCGTTTTGTTACATATTTATTTCGTTGAAACACTTTCTGATTTGTTGCAATCTTTAAACACTCGGTATATAACTACTCACATACCATGGAAAAACCGAATTGATTTTCAATTTGCTGGTTTAGTTTTGAATATTTTCCAGTTTTAACCTACGATTTAATAGTGTTGGAAGGTAAAAACAAATTTTAGTCAACGGCGAAGGGCATCGTTTTTTAAGGGTGGGGTGAAATGAATCAAAATTATATTAAGGATTCATGAGTCAGACGAAATCAATTTTTATTGGAAAAATACACAAAAGCATGCAGTCCTGGCGTCGACTGTACGAATACTCATAATAATCAAATGGGAAACAATAAAATTTAATCAATGCATGCGATTATTAAATTTTTTGTTTTATGCAACCATCAGACAGAGGATTACAGGAAAATTGGAAAAACTGAAGGACAATGTAAAAAAAGTTCCAAATATTTAAAAAAAAAACAAGAAAAATTAGGAAATAATTGGAAAAATACAGAGTGATCCAAAATGGGTGACATCCAGTCGATGGTGAGTAATTATTAAATTTAAATGCCAAGTGGACTTCATTCATTTTGGATCACACTGCATAATTTCCTTTTTTAAGGAACTTATGAATTATAGCTAGTTTTTGTTTTATTCTTGTAGGAAAACAAGTAAAAATTTTGTATGGAAACCTCAGGTGTGCTCAAATCCTCAAGAAATGTTTCTTCTTACTTGTTCTTAATAGTTTAGACTTTAGACTTAGACAGTCCTTCTTTGAATTCATTTCTTACTTGAATTAGTGGAAGATTTCAAAGGAGGATTCAGGGATTCTGCTCAAAATTGTTCAAATGGCTTCCATCTTCTCAATACGACAAATTTTGTCACGCGTAGCATTGTAATCCAAAATGACTAATTGCCAATTTATCAAATCCATTTCAATACAAATGTAACTAATTTTCTTCGTATATGACATCCGTACTTCTCTAATCGGAATAATTTATTGATGTACTTCAAACCGACCCTCCTTTCTCCACTTCGCTACAACTTTGCGCCCAACGTGGGTCGCCAAGATGTACCTGATATGAGTTTTACAAATGGTGGACCAAAAAAGAGGATATCACAAGAACAACAGTGTGATAAAACACATGCAACATATAAAATTGTACAACGAGGTGACAAGTTGTACATTTTATCCAAACCTTGATATATTTCGGTTCAGTGATCAAGTGATTTTAATGGAAATAAAAAGTTTATAGATACAAAAGATTTATAAATTTAAGAACAATTTATATCACCTTGTATAAAAATTAATTGAGTTTACTTATTTTACGCTGGTTAAGTGAGTCGGTGTTGGGCCTGCGTTGGGCCTGCGTGTGTGATGTGTGTTTGAGTGTATGGCAAGTCAAAAGTTGATTGGCTTTGCTAAATAAATTTCCTACGACGGAGTCGAGTCGGCGGCGACCAACTGTCGTTTTTGGCAAGGCAAAAAAGCGTTGGGTGCCGATTGCACGGAGCATAAAATTGTTAGAAAGTCGACGTTTCAATACGTTTTAGTTAGATTGAGCAGCGGGCGGCAGCGCGTTCCGTGCCCTTTTATAATTTACGATACTTTGTATTTGCTCATTGACCGTTGTCCACCCCACATTTGCAAACCACTCGAACGAATGTTCGTTCATATACTCATACTCAACAAAACTGAAAACTGCCAACTTACGTGATGCCCTGACCATAGAACCATCACCATTCACCATGAACGATTCGAACTCTATGATGCCAAATGAACGAATTGGTCAGTTCGACATGGACGAACGCCTTTTTGACTAACGAAATCGCATTAGGACCCAACATATTCCGCTCTGGAAAGATTATTAAATTAACTCGCGCAGTCGTTCGACTAATACACTGTAAAATAAATTACAATTATATTAAAACCTTCGTATACATATATAGGGAAAGAAACAATAGGTATGCTTTCGGTATGCCACTCGAAATTACTTGGAGTAGTTCTGAACTACTCGGGTACTATGTAGAAGTAGTATACGAACTAGTTTTTTATAGTGGTATATCGAAAGCACCGAAAATTAGGAGGCCTTTGGGAGGCTCATACGCAGCTCACACATCTCATAGCATCCTATTAATTCCATTCGAAAAACAGAGGCACTTAGAACACTTTTTTTGCAAAATCGACAAAATTAACTTATGTGGACATAACCTGTAAGTTTCCGCGGGAATTCTGGAAATGTCATGTTTTTAGCGTGGTTAACTTAGTTAAAGATATATGTATAAAAAATATATTCTAATATGTTTCAAAGGAAGATAAAAAAGTCCGTGTTTACTTCCACAAAATGGTGCCCAAGGCTTAAAGCGCTTTGTATTGCTATGAATGAATTTCAGAGCGCACACTTCTCCAAATCGAACACGTTTCAGGCTCTTATAAGCGTCAAATAGCGCGTAAGTAGTCCTAGCCCCTCTATTCGTTTTCTTTTTTGTTAATTTTCAAAAATATCCAAGTGATACTCACGCCTACACCACCTATCTAGGGTTAATTCGCGTTGGACGCTTAGACGCTTTAAGCACTAGCGCTGAAAGCACTCTGTATTAGAGGTGTGCAAAAACTAAGTAACTACTATTTTGCTAGGCGGGTAATATTTCACTCAGACATAGTTTAACAATCGTAGAATAACTTCTATGAATTTCATTTAGATTGGAGAAAAAAAAAATTCAAAAATTTTTTTTGTAAGATTTGTCGACTCATATCTCAGCGAAATTTTTTTGT
>JARJEB010031473.1:0-19235 GCA_030264535.1 Liometoxenus newtonarum
CATAAGAATAGAAATGAACAATGCTGCTCCCATCAAGCTGACACTCTGAATTGACAATATAAACTTCAATATTGAAATTGATGTTAAATGTCATCGAAATTAAACAATTCCCACTTTACGATCAGAATTACTTTTAAGATAGACGAGTTCTACGAAATCGTTATGTATATGGCCGGAAAGTTGTGCGCTGTGAATTTAACGCACCGATTTTTCTATACGTACAGCAATTTCAAGATTAACGTATCCGTCCAAGTTCAAGTTCAAGTTCATGATGAATTATTGATTTTTTCTTTATCAGCTGAAATGATGTTCGCTTGATTTGATTGTGCCAATATCTAGATATATAAAATAAATATTGAATAATTATTACGATGATAAATGATAATCACATTTATGTTCCCGGTTGTTGGAATGCAAATGCTAACATTTACGAAATTATGCATACATTTTATGTATTGTTATGTTGTTGAATTGCTGCAGCTTTGCCAGATGTTGACGTACGTTTGCAACAAAAGTAGTAGGTGTTGTATTATTTTATTCTTTACTATTTGCACAGTTCTTTTGGCACAATTCCTGATTACATTACGTATAAAATGTTTATAATAGTATATATGAATACAAAATAAAAACTTTCGCAATTAAATTTATTTATTCAGCAATTTGCCAACAACAAAGAATCTTCAGATGTATTGTACATATTTTCTATAAGTGATTGTAATTTGTACCCTAAAAACAACGCAACGTCATAGAATGTTGTTCATTTGCATTTTCCTGACAGAATATCACCCTGTATAGTTAATTTATATTATAATGCGGATTAGAACACTATATTGAAGTACTTAACTTTTTATTAACTTATTTTGTAGAATTTTATTTTTACTCAGCATTGCATTTGGTAATTAAATATATTTAAATATAAATTAATCAAATGTTGGAAAAAGTTATATTTTTGTTTTTAAGTTTGTGCCTTTTTGCTTTCCGACCACATATCGTAGGTATGTAGGTATAGGAAAGTAACGCAATCAGAAAAAAAATTCAAAGTCTTATTTTTCCTTGATTCGTGGAGATCTGTTGACCTCAGGTCAAAAATCGGCTTTTTGGTCTGATGTGTGCACGTGTGCCTGTTTGTAAGTGAGTGTGTGTACAAAATTCGGGCAACCCAGGCATCGTATTGGTATCTGGTATCAGTTGCACCTGGAGTAAAAACAAACGAAATCGGGCATTAAAGAACAAAGTTATTGGCTCTCAAAATATAAGCTTGTTGCTAACACAACTCTCCATTAAGCTGACACTCGAAATTGACAACATAAACTTCATAGGAAGGCTATTGTTATAAATATTGAAACTGACGTTAGGCGTCTTCGAAATTAAATAAATCGGTACGGATTCGCACCTCACAATTTTCCCACCATATTAAGTTCGTGGACCTCGTCGACCGTAAAAGTGATTTTGATCAGAAAGTAGAAATTGCCCAACAATTTTCTGATATCAAAAAGTAATTAATCTCATTTCCACTTTCCGATCAAAATTACTTTTTTGGTCGACGAGTTCTATGAAATCGTAATGGATATAGTCGGAAAGTTGTGCGGTGCGAATCCGTATCGATTTATTATACTAAGTTTAAAGGCTTTGGGAACCGGGACCTTCAGAATTTTAAGTTTTACACCAATGATCAATAAAAAGACAACGTCTTTTAAATATATATGCAATTGCGTGTTTATTATAAGAGTAGATGATTAAAAGTTTTGATAACGCTTTTACTCCAAGAATTTTAGATCACCTTGGAAATCACGTGATCAAAATGCAATTCGCTGCGTGCAACCTCCAGATGGCGTATCTGTATGTGTATCATGTAATACTTATATCACCACTGACTGTTAGTTGTGAGTTGATAGTTACCACATAGAATTGACTGTACCACATGTGACATGGTAGATGATATGATAAAACCGTACTCTATCACAGGGGTCATCAACATGCGGCCCGCCAATAAAAAAAATAAAAAATTAAACTAAGAATTTTTCGCAAACTTTTATTTCAAGGGTTAAATAACTTGTAATCCAAAAAAAGTTTGCCTTCCCCTGCTCTATCGCATATTGTGATCCTTCTTAACCTATATATGCATGTTCATATCTTTGATGTAGTCTCTCATTGGGTGTTCCTTAGGCATGTGTGTCTCCTGTGACATTTTCGAAATACGTATGTGATTTATCAATTTCACGCAAAGATTAGATACGTATTAAACTTTAAACTTAACATCTCTTTGTAAGGAAAGAAGATATAAAAATCGATGTCGAGTTTTCGACGAGCCCGAAAAAGTGTGAATATAGGGTGTTTCATATATGATTTATGCAAGTTTTGTATTTTTCAATGATATAAAGTTCTCAGCGCAAAACTTTTTAAATTTATTTTACATGTATAATAAATCGGTATGTACGAACTCGTACTGTACAATTTTCCGACCGTGCACATGACATTACGATTTCGCAAAACTCGTCGATCGTAAAAGTAATTTTGATTTCATTAAATTTCTCTACAATTTCCACCTTCCGATAATAAATTATTTTTCCTGTCGTCGAGTTCTAGTGTAAAGTAAATGATCGGAAAGTTGTGTGGTGCGTATCTGTTCCGATTTGGTAATTTTAAAATAAACAAAACTAAAAAATTTTAAATACTTATTATTTTTTGATATTTTCATTTTTAATTCTCAATAAAGTAAATTATTCGAATCAAAGCGAATTCATCAAGGGAAATTAATTAATCCCTAGTTTTAATTTATTAATTTTATTCATTTATTAATTTATTATAAAATAAATGGAAATACTTACATAAAATTCGTCATTCGAAATTTTTTAATATTTGTATAATAAAACTATAAAAAGCTTTCAAGTATTAAAAAAAAAAACTTTCAACCAAAATTTTTTCATAATTTAAGTTTGAACTTGTGGGTAATAATTTTTTCTTAAAGAACTTTTAAATTAATGAACATGTAAGCAATGCAATAATTATAATGAAGAATAAGATAGTCTCAGTTGTTTTTCCTAGTAGTTTGTGCGGTGAAATAATATTTATTTATAGCAGGTTTTATGTTCCTTGCGAAAACGGGAAAAACGATGTAAGGAAAAGAAACCTATCTTTGCACTTAACCAACTTAACCACTTCACCCAGCCCATGAATCGTTTTCATCCTGGCCCTGGTCCTGGCCCTGGCCCTGGCCGTGGCGCGTCCTTATATTGCCGAACATTTTGTACGTTCATCGCATAGCAAAATATATGCTCGTCGTAAAATTGTTCATAAATTATAAATTCAAATTTACAAATTTGTTTTTCTCATATCTAATTCATATTATATGAAACTGAAACGTGTTGAGAATCAATATCTAGTCCTACAAAAAATATAGAGTGTTTAAAAAGAAACCCGCGTTTGAAAAACAAATTCCAAAAAGGTCTAACTCTTTATATTATATTTTGCGAAGATTTTTGAAACGAAATTGAGCTTAAATTTAAAAATATGAAGTGGAAGGTGCTTCGCATCACAGTTTGCTTTATTAATTATGCGATTAGTTTCGCGCATCTATATGGTCGCATCATCGCAGGTACTACAAAAATGTAGTGCTTTTCTTCCCAACTGAGATACTTGGGAAAATATACAAGAATTTCTTATTGTCATCGTGATAAAATGTTTCTTTCCTACAATTAGATCAAAAGTGTTGTTTGTTGGCTCGTATCCAAAATGAACAAAGATATATCATTTTGACTAGTAATGCATCAAGTGCTTAGGGTCCCATTTATTACGTTTTAACTTCAAAGTTGTAATTATCAAAGTGGCTAAAATAATTTTTGCAACCCTGAAAATTGGAACAATTTCATTAAAACTTCTAAAATGCAATTTTGTAACTTTTGTATCAGATTTTATTTGATAAAAACTGCAACAACTACAATTTATTATAGTAAGATGGGAGCAGAATAAACGAAACAATTTTGGCGTTTTTTTCCCATTTAAACTATTTGTTTATGCAGTCATGAAAATGTACGATTTTAATCTACTTGTTGAAATCTCCACGGGGCGATTTTCCTAGACAATTTGCCAATGCGAACTCGGAACTATACGGAGTAATCCAACAAACAAAATAAAACAAGTATATAAAATATCTATTTCTCTAGTAAAGTTAACTATATAATTTTCAAATTATTTAAAGTTCTAAAAATTCAAATTCACAGAACAAATATTTTTGGGTTCATTATACTTGCAATTCAGTAAATTTGATTTGGTGACTTTTTACTTGCGACCTTGTATACTTGCAATATTACTTCGCACTTTCATTTTCTTTCTTCTTAAGTACCTATACACAAGTCTACCCTTCTTGAGACATTGTTCAGCCTTTTATTTTCAACTGTTACGATCCCCGAAGGTGTTAATCCTCAAGGTCAAGAGGTTTTCAGACATATATTATTTCCTTCATAACTTTTCCAAGTTTTTCAATCTCATATATTTCTATTTGCTATTTGTTTGCAATATAGTATAAAAATCAACGTAATATTAGATGCACCGTTGACTTCCCACTTCACAATGCGATATTAAAAACTGAAGGACAAAAATTCCAAAGCGTTAACATTGAATAACTGCGTGAAGTGCCGTGGCAGGACACGTAAAGAAAGTCTTGATAATTATCCCGCCTCGAACCTGCGTTCCAGCTTTTTATCGTTGTTTAGCACCTTTTTCTGTTCCTCGTCCATTCAAGGATGACGAATTCCATAAAACGAAGAAAATTGATGTCAAAAATCGGTTCCTTTTGCCATCCTCTCAAACTCGAAACGTGCTTTGAAACTAATTCATTTTTTATTTCCTCGATTCCTTATTAGCCCCTATAAATATAAAAATATACAGAAAAAGGAAACGCAATAAAAATGAAATTGTTTATAACTTATTGATTTCTTTCGGTCCCCTCGGCCCCTGTGCTGTGTTATTTAAAAGTTAGTGTGATGGCCACACACCTCAATAAATAAATTAAAACTGAAAGGGGAGCTCGAAATTAAGATCGAAACCATTGCGACTCGACGAAACTTCCACTGAAGGAATACATTTAGATGAATACCATTCACTGCTCTTAATTTAATATTAATTTCGGTATATGTCAACGTAGTAATGAATGTCCCAACAAGTCGAAATTTTCACAAAGCTTAAGTTTATATTGCTTTTCAATGATAGGTATAAGAGCAACGAATTTTATCGAACTTTATTATATTATTGCATAAATATTTATGCATGTATACAGACATACAATTCAACTAAACGGAAGTCCTAGGCAATCCTTTTATCATATATTTAATTGATCTGGAAAGTATATGACTCATACGCACTACACACCTACTGCACTAATTTGAAACTTTAAAAATGAAAATATGATATCGATTTGAGTATTGAAATTTGTTGTTGAGTCTTTTCAGTTCATCACACTAGTCAAGTCAAATTTGTTAGATAGCAGTCTATTATCATTATCACCATCGTAAGTTTAAGTGATCTGAAAAGTACACACTACACCCCTATTGCACTAATTTGAAAGTGTACGTTTTCCGAATGTTTGTTTATATTTGTGTTGTGTAGTGTGAATTGAATCGAAGCTAAATTTGTGTACCTAGAGATTTACAATGTGGATAGCGAATGCAATCAACGATAACAATCATTGATCAAACATTTTCAAGTTTTCCAGAATCATAGTAGTCATAATAAAATGGAATTTTCCAACAAAGACTTGAACTCAAGGATGAAGCAAATGTAATAACGCATTATACACAAAAACGAATGAGCATTATGAAATTATATTTTGTCCATTGGAAGTTTGTCCTGGACCATACAAGCAAAAACTAAATTGTTGTTGCGAGTTAATTTTGGGGTAAGTTAGGAACTCCTTTTTTTGCTGTTTTATATATTTGTATACATTTTCGTTGTTTTCTTGTGTAATATAGATCGATGTGTATGTCTTCTTTCATTCGTGATAGCCTAATACGTTTACTGAGAATGCTGAATTGTTGGAGATTTGTGTGAGATTGAAAAAAATCCGTGCCAAGATAGCGAAATTGCCGAAAGAGCACTGACGACTGCCGAAATCCTACGGAATTTTCACAAATGTCGTCTATCAAAAGAAACTGTTTTGTGCACTGTTTATTAAATGGAGATTCATCCTTTATGCGACGAAGTGATTCTTTTCTTAGCATTCTCGTTTTTATATTGCCTCAAATATATTCGTCATGCAACATTATCCATCAAAAAATAATAAAATTCGTAAAACTATAGTAAATTAAGTCATGTTTTAGACCGCTTGCGTGTAATATATCCCGTAGGGCTGGGCCTTCTAGCTTTAAAATATTGAGTACTTTTTTCCTTACGTAATTCATTATCGATATATAGTTTAGTAATGGTTTCAATATGAAATAATAATGTTATTTAACATTTTACCGACTACTTTTTGGCTCTCTACTTTATTTAGTGTTTGTCAATAGAACAACTTAGTGCTGTTATTACCGATACTGCATGTTTAATGAAACCCATTGTCTCTCATTCTCGTTATGGATAACAACGCAACATCTCTATGAAATAAACCCGCCAACATCACCCAGTAGGTATATATGACATCAACGCCAATTCACAAGCGTGTTAGGCGTTTAATTACAAAATTAATTTGTTTCGACGTCGTTATTTTTGCATTGTAATGAAGTAATTAATACAATAACATATGCTATGTATATGTATAGGGTGATTCATTTTGAGTGTCCCTATATGGCTAACTTTTTTGTTTGAAGAGATGGGGTGAGATGCGGTTATATAATATAATATTTTTATTTAATTAAACGTAAACTAATAGAAATACAGATTTCAAATTTTGTTAATTTTACAAATTTCTCTAAGTATTTGAAATACTTAGAGATGAATTTATAACATTTTGTTACACAAACACGAAATTTTTATTTTGTAGTTTTTCCGGTTATCATGTAATCATGTGCTATCGTTTAAAAGCAATATTTTTCTATCGACTGTGTAACAAAAAGTACGGGTGTGTCATAAAAAAATTACAGAGTTGTATAATTTCCGGATAAACCGGAAGCTAATTTTGTGATAATATTTCAGAACCTGAATATCCATGGTCCCTGAATGGTCAGTTTAATGCGGAAAATATTGAAAACTGCTTCATTTGTAATTTTCGAGTTATTGGAAATTACAGTTTTTTTTTTGATTATTTGCAATTAATGCCCTCAGCGCCTGAACAATAGCATGTTTGTAAATTACGACCATTACGACCAAAAAAAAAAACGTTATCCATAGAGCATAGAGGCACAACCAAAATGAATCACCCAGTTTGAGTGTATAAAAGAATAAGTTCATTATCATCAAATTTGGGATATTGCTATTTTATCCACAAAATTATTCGTAAAACTAAATTTAGTTTTTACTTTTCAATAATTCTAAATATACGTACGGACCACCCAAAAAATGCATTTTGTTTATGCATTTGTGCATTGTCATACAAATCCAATTTAAAACAAACGTTAATCGCAAAAAAATGCAAATGCAATCAACGAATAAACTATTTATCGATTTCCATTTCGCATTCATCTTTTATGTGTAATACCGTTAACTAAACAAATCAGCAATTTTTATTTACTTTTACTTCGCCTACATAGAGTGTATTCCCATCAACACATAAACAACTAGTAACTGTTTGGGAATTACATTTTCAATTTCCACCTGTTTGTCTGTGCCCATGCTTCTTGCACCTACACAATTATTTTTTTCTCATTTTTCTATAGGAATATAGATATTAGTTAAAATTTGGCATTTGTATTCGTAAAGTAAATTATAGTAGAACTAAATGTGTGTAGATATATGTGGATGCATTTTTTTCACTTTTGGCAGTCCTATGGAAACGAAATGCGCAAATAAAGCACATACATAAATCTTGCTATGTTTAACTTTGCAAAAGCAACCAGCAGGATCAGCAGGTAGCGCTGCGAAGAGAGTGTATAATAATGTATAGTGACCGTGCATGTTTCTTCTACGCCGCTTGTCCGGAGGTGGCAAAGTACCACACGCCATGGATGTTTTGAACAAGAGTAAATGTTAAAATAGAATAAGGGAAAAGTTTAGTCAAAACTATACAATGTGATACAGAAAAAATCGTTGAAAGCCTAAAAGTTGACACTGATTGATGACTTAAGTTGCGTGTTCATTTTGTCACTGAAATAAGACATATGAAACTGATCTACACGAAAGGTTTTGCTCATTTTGTTAATATTAACTGAATTGTAGTTATTGATTATTATAAATGCAGTTCAATTACCGAAATTATCAATGGGTTTTAACAATATCACAAACATTGGTCCTTCGAACCGGATGACACATTTTTCAATGTTTTGCGATATAGTGATATTTATGGTGATTAACTTTTATCTATTAATTAATTTTAATATATCTATTAATTATTAAAAAAACTAATTATCTATTGAATTCAATGAATTATGTTAGAATAGTCAAAAGTTTAGTCTGGAACTATACAAAGTCATACAAAAAATTGTTGACAGCCTAAAAGTTCCTTTTGTCACTGAATTAAGGCATATTAAACTGATCTGAGTAGGTATATATCAGCTAACAAGAAATCAGTTCAGTTACACTGTGGTTACATGCATAAAAAGAACATAATCTTTTAATTTTGGAATTAGCGCCAAAGTAGTCAAAGTTGTCCTCATTTTGTAAATATCAATTGCCTTCATTGAATTGAATAGACACAGTTAATAATAAATACAGTTCTATTATCAAAATTATCAAGGAGTTTTAATAATATCACACATATTGGTCCTTCGAGCCGGATGACACGTTCTTCAATCAATCAATCAATGTTTTGTGATATAGTGATATTTATTATGAACGGTGTCATCACAGAACATCTGAGCTCAGCAAAAATGAGTTTTGCAAAGCACGTGAACTGCGAGATTCTCTGAGAAAACGTACAGACTTTGCTGCTGCACATTTTGAGGTTAAAATTTTCTGACAGTTTCATTATAAGTTCTTTTGAACGTGCTAAGTCGGAATCACATTCATTAAAGGATTAAAGTATCCTTCTGTAAAGTGTTAGTTATTTGAAATACAAACATCTTCTCACACATAACACGCTTAAAACTGAACCTATTCTCACCATGAACAACTCAACCTATCTTAACAAAGTCATCAACATTTATTTGATATTTACATTATTAAAACCATTACCCTCTTCTTTGGCTTGTTTTTTGACTTAGTTCTGAAGTTCTCTTTGCTTTAGTTCCAATATGCTAGCTCTGGATATTGGTTTACGTTCTCGTTATCCTCTGCTCTGAAGTTTCACATTATCCTTTATCATTGTCATATTCTTCCAATCTGTATTTTAAGCATAAACACGATTTCTGCGTTTCGTTATGTGAGTCGCATTCAGCATTAGCTTTATTAATTAAGCAAGTCGAAATTAATCATTCGCTATAAATCGTTCCTGCTTTTAACTAAATATACAATCCGTCATACTATTTTAGGCACAAGGCTTTTCTTGCAAAGTTTATTTATATTTTCCCCTGTAATACCATCATCATAACGTGATTGTACCTACAGAAAATACCTGTCTATTGAATATGTATGAAAAGATTTGTGAAATTTATGAAATTCTGTCACTCGTTCCCTTACTGGCTAAAGGAAAAGCCGACGTGAAGTTCGAAATGCTCACGAAGTTTAATGATATTCTTACATTTTTATGCCTTGTTTAGACTCTCGACACGGTTTGAGAAGTATTTTATTTTCTTTCATTCATATATGTGTCAAACGTTGTATTCTTGCGCTTTCTTGTGTATTAGATTTCGATTTTTTAAAGAGGATTGTAACATTTTCTATACAAAGAAGTATTATTCACTCAATTTTGCAGATTTCCCTATTTTGGTTTTCTTTTGAACTATTCATTCATTCGAAAATGTTGCCAAATATAGTTAGTTATCGATCCTTTTATAGTCGCCATACAAATTCGTTCAGTCTGTTGGTAATTGGCATCGGGTCTTTTTCGTTTTGGTAGCGAGTTGCGATAAAGAATATCGCTATCATTGTTTATATAAACCTATACAGAAAATTGTGTGGCTCTGTTTCTTTGGTGTTTGGAAACTGTGATCGCTGTGTTGACATTACTACTTGTTTTGGTCGTTCATTCTTCGCGTATCATTTTGTAAATGCGTCTTATTTTTAGAACGAAGATCGCTTCCAGTTTCCATAATTTACGACTATGATGGAATCACTGTGAGAACATGATATCGTGAAGCTGAAACCAGGCACTTAAAAGCCTCCATTAGAAGATTCGCTTTTCATATTCCGTTTTTCCTGCATGTTTTAGCCGAAAATGAGTGAGAGCAAACTTAAAATAAGTCATTCTGCTTCGGATAAGATTGAAATATAAGTTGAAATTTGAATATTTGTGCGGTGTTTCAGAAGCCACTTCGAGAAAGAGGGCTAAAACGTTTCTGGTCAGCGGTACGATCATCGAACAGCAGTTCGAGTTCGCAATGCGAACAAGGTATAGAGGACTCACCGGAAGAAGACAAAATATCAGCACCCAAGTGTTCGCTTCCTTTATTACAGGTGCGCAAACATTTTTCTAATTATTTTATTAGCACATTATATGCAAACTTTAATGGGTTTTGTTCACAGGTATGGCCTAGTTCGGATTCACCACGTGGCGAAGCTGACGGTCAAAGCTTTGTCTTTCCGGTGTGCGTGGAGGATGCAAACGCCACAATAGCCAATTGCTATGAGACTAATAATCATCACGATTCCGGAATTGAATCTACACAAGTAAGTTTTACCATCAACAGTTTAATCGTTTTTAGATACCTAAAAATTATATGCTTCAAGGTGTCACCTTCGCCTGTACTGTGTCATTCGATGATCAATCAATCACCAATGTCATCACCAACGCCGAGCCTTCGTCGTCCATCCAGCGCATTATTACATCCCGACCACGCTCGAATATTCCGCGCGTATCCATCCTCCTCGCCGGAGCACACATCGATAGAAGACATGACCGATTTGCAGAACGGTCACATCGGCTCCCCATCATCATCGACGACATCCTCATTGACATCGGTAGCTGCCGCTGTTGCAGCGATAGGTTCACGTGCCAGCGATCCATCTGACAATCGTCGACGTTCGTCAACGATGACTACTCGATACTCTCTGTTCGACGCATTAGATCTCGAATATGCGCTGCTACGTGCCGCCGCCAGGGGCAGCGTCGGTCCGTATTCGCTAAGCGAAAGCCTTCACAAGTTGACGTTTACGCAAAGCCTAGCATTTCCGGCGCTCGCACGTGGTCTCGCCAGCAAGCGGCGTCGCTCACAGCAGCATAACAATAGCCGCCCGTTGGACCCCAGCGAAAGTGGACTTAATGCTTTCGCCAAAGTGGTGACTGCCTTAGTGCTAGTTCTCGTAAGTGTTTTGGTGTTCGCAGTGGTTTACAAGTTTGTGCGAACATGAGGATTGCTGCTCGCCCCTCCTGGAGGGGCGAGAGTGAGTCGTTTAACCATGATCAAGAACTCAACGGTTTTAATCAACACAGGGCATCGGACATTCGACGATGTCACGTGAAACTTATTTAGCGTGCAAAACTTTAATTTATCATCATATCAGATCTTAAATTAAATCCAGTGAAGAACGCTAGGCATAGCCTTCTGCTTGATAATCATGACTATCAACCATGAAAATCAATTTGAACCAGAAAAATGACCTTGCAACAATGAAAAACCCTGACTTAAAGGCCTTTGCTGGTTGGTTTGCATTTAATCATGTATAAAATCGCAATAAACATCATGAATTATTATTATTAATTGAAAGATAACTTAAAAAATGCAAAATATATTTTTCTTATAAATGTGTATTGATACTCTTGGTCACAATGAATATGTATTTGAATCATAATCGTTTATATATTACTATTAATTAATATTTTTAAATTCACGCTGGGGATCGAACCCAGACCTCTAGCATATCCAGTCCAGTGTTCTACCAATTATACCACGAGGGAGTTGTTACCTCGTAGTCTCATTGGTAGAACATTGCACTAGATATGCTAGAGGTCTGGGTTCGATCCCCAGCGAGAATTAAAAAATATTAATTAATAATTTGAATGAAAAATTGTCACTGTGGGATTAAGCCTTCCTAAATGCAATTCTTGATTGAAATAACTCACGGTAATTCAATTTGTACATTAGTATATGTTATTGTTCGTATAACTTTGTACATGTATCAGTAATTTTATTAAATATTTGACTATAAATATAATTCCTAAATTTAAAATTAAAATTGTAAACTTGTTATATCTATATAATTGTAAAAGATTGTTGTACATAAGAGCTTTTTAATTGTATCAATCATCAATGAAATTGTAATATTATCGCTTTGACTTTGAAGAATTGAAAAAAAAAACATGGAAAAATTAACGAAAAAATAACCCCAATTTCATATGTAAAAATGTAAACAAAATGTTTTGGTTATTTCTGTGTGAAAACGAAAAGATTAAAAAATTTATTCTTATTATAAATGACAATCAAAGATGTATTTGTTAGTTTTTTCAAATAACCTCCCTAAAAATTATAAAATTGAACAAAGCATTAAATAAATATAGAAATTTTTAATTTATGTGGCGCCGCCAGTTAACAAGGGAAAGTTCTATTTTTAAAATTTTTAATTTTGAACAACTAGCACTTTCTAGCGGAAGTAGAAAGTTTCACTGCCTTGAAACTAGAAATCTATTCTTTTTCAGGTTCCTACGTTGCACACTAGATGGCTCCAACAGTAACAAAACTACAATATCCTTGAAATTGAGTAGCCCAAAAAATCAATAACCGCAACCCGCAACCAAACGCAGAAACTTTTTCAATGCTTTCGTATTTGCGATTTCACTTAGATTTATACAAGTTTCTTTTTTTAGTCAATGAGTCCATTATGTTCGAAATTATTTATAATTTAAAGATCATTTAAACACATTTATGAATTAATTTAAAATAATTTACAACTTTGTAATGGAGAATTGATTGTTAAATTTATTATTCTAGGCGTAATGTATTTCTTTTTTTAATGAATTAAACATATGCGTATACTTAAATTTCTATTAACTACTCCTACTGCGTTTTAAACATTTATATTTGTAACGGGATTATGATTTATGAACCTTTCGTTACGAGACAAAGTTCGAGCAACAATTTTAAACCGAGCTGATGGACGTACCAATTGCTCTCATTTCGACGTTTAATTTTTAATAAGTCGGAATTAAAACACTTTGTCACTTTCCACTTAACGAATCGCGAATAATTACATATACATAATGCGAAATCGTAACAAAAACCGCAAGCGATCATCACAATCAGTTGACAACGTTTCACAAGTGCGAACATTTTTTGCGAAGATGTTCAAAGTGCACTTTATCCATATGATTGTGGTGGTTTTAGTGAGTGTGAACTATTGCACTGATTCGGCATGGCGAATGGACAGAAGTAAGCCGCACGTCATATTCTAATTTTTAAATAATGGCTTGTTTGAAATGTTTAATCAAAAGAACCGAAATTTATGGGAGACAAACTGGCAATACACAAAATCCTACCAATGCACAAAAGAGTACAAAGAAAGATCGTATGGTGGCATAATTATTTTAGGACTAGAGTGAATCCGAGTGCTTCAAATATGCTGTTGATGGTATGGTAAATAAATTTTATTTTTATTGCGTGTTTGTGGAGATTATTTCGTAGAAGTGGCACAAAGGTGCAGCCAAATCAGCTCAAAAATGGTCCGACAATTGCATGCTCCTGACCCATGACAATACCACTGGCAGATATATCAAAGAATATGGAAGTTGCGGACAGAATATATTCGTGTCCTCTCATCAAGTACCATGGTACATCCAAGTACTTATATTTTATTTATAATGGCAGTAGAAGAGATTAGCCGGTTCCAGAAGGAAGGAAAGCTACATGTATTTCTTATGGAAAGCTGGCTGTATGTATTTCTTATGGACGGCCGGCATCAGATCAGATGAGATCGGAGAAATACATAGAGCCTTCCAGCCTTCAGCCTTCTGTGTTAAGTCTCCATCTGCAGCCTGGCCCAGAACCGGCGAATCTCTTCTACTAATGACGATAATCATCATAATGTATTATGTCTGACCCATTTTTCGCATCAGGTTGTTTGCAATTAAAACGTGGTACCTCGAAAAAGACAACTTCACCTACAACAGTAAGAAAAACGATTTGTTTCTGATCGGTCATTACACCCAAATGATATGGGCGACGACCCATAAAGTCGGCTGCGCCTTAACCAAATGCAGTCGATTTGGTAATAAAACAATGCGCACTTATTACAATTACGTCTGCAATTATTGCCCCATGTAATAATTTCTCATAACTTATGTCTGTTGTTAATTGAACACTGATTAATTTTAGAGGCAACAAACCAAAAAGTTTGGGAATACCGTACAGAGATGGTACGCCTTGCAAATTATGTCCTAAACATTGCCATAATAAGAAATTGTGCAAGAACGCTTGTCTCGCTGCCGATTTTTGGGCCAATTGCCGGCAACTGAGGAAAAGATTTCCGACTTGGTTGTGCCATACGAATGACACTCAGAACGGGCGATTACGGATTGAAAATTGCAAGGCGACATGCACATGTCACGGAAGATTACATGACTAAAACACATTTACTATAAATAAGAAGTTAAACTTACCACGAAAATACTAAATTTGCCTGAATACTGAAACATGGTTGATATTGTTTCATGTTTGTAAAATTAAAATAGGTTATCTAAGCTAAGATAAGCAGGTAAGTATGTAACAGTGCAATTTCAAGACATACCGTTGTGGGCTATGATATGATAGTTGAGCTGGATATGAAAGATTGTTAAATTAATCATAACAGCGTGAAATATCACTAAAACGCTTACATTTTAAACATTAACCGTCATTAACTGATGGTACCATGAACAGTAATATTACACGACTTCAAATTTAATTCTAATCAAATAAATTTGTAGGTATAACTGTAAAATACACTTCTCCAAAATTAGGAACAACAATTTTAATTCACAGTACAAAATTTAATGACTCCGCCTTTATTAGAATCATGCAAGTATAATTCTAACAGTACCAGCACGTGCACTGCATTTTTATGTTTTATGCAAGTATCCGAAGTTATTTGCTGCGAGGGGTATACCATTTCCATTAATACTTATAAGATTCTTGTGATTCTGATTATAAGAATAACAACGAACGTCACGATAAACAAGTGTAAAAAAAGTTAGTTGGAGCACTTGGTAGGACTTGGTGCCCAACCAAATACGTGAGTAGCATCACTCAAATGTAACCAAGCATGTATTTGTCATGCTGGTGTGATCGTCATCGTACCTTCCATGTTCCATCCAACAAATGCGAACAAGAAGAACACATCCGAGCACAATTGAAAGAACTCGTCATCGTCATTCAAAGTTATTCTTATATTTGCCATCATACAATTCACTCACAACTTTACAACATTATTAGATACTAAAAATATAGTGTTTATTTAACTGCACTCGGTGATTGTTTATTCATTTAGTTGCAAATGGAATTGGAGCATTCAGATCAGTGCCGGTGATTTGTAATATTAGAGAACACAATATAAGAAAAAAGGAATTGTAAAATTATGTGCGCTGCATTATTGTTAGCAACTTGTGCACCTAAAAAAACAACAAGGATGTTAAGCATACACAAACATCAACAATTCGGAAGGCATGCACTTATGGAAGTAAATGAAGTTGATGAACAAGAGGAAAATGAAGATGAAGATGGGTTTAGTATAAACAGTGAAAATATTGAATTAGATTCCCTGGAAGCATACAGCATTGATGAAACTGATAATGATAATCCTCTTTTGCCAAGAAAGGTATCCATCCATGGTGGAACCATATACTTACCTACTTAGTATATTAATGAAGTTTTATTTTGTTGTATATTCTAGACCGAAACGATAGTTTCAAGTGAACGTGTGGAAATCGAAGAGAAAAATCAAAAACGCTTGAACCTAAACGGCATATGCAAAAATAATAATAAAAATCTTAACAACAATGCTGGTGCTGCGAAGGAAAATGCGATTTGTTACGTCGAAGATATCATCCTGCCCGAACAGTCCATTCAAAGTTTGCAAGACTTGCAAGTGATCAGTGTACGTTCGAACGATCTCCATTCAATACCGGCGAGTATATTGAAATTGACTTCATTGCTTGTGCTCGATCTAGCCGACAATAACATATTGACACTGCCACCGGAAATTAACAGACTGATTAAGTAAGTGCAATCATTACTTTCACTAATATTAATGTACTATAGCTAAATCTAGTCAGTAAAATCGGTTTCGTTATGTGGTTATTGCAAACAAAAGCAGAATTAGACACGCGAAATATAAAATTAATGGTTGGGAATTCAAAAGTGAAATTAGTTATAGACGGTTATAGTTTGTAATTATTTTGATATTATATATCAATATGAAAGAAATCAATTTGAAATAGTGAAGACCGCCGGCCATTATTGACTAAACAAAGTTTAAAAAGAAATGCTGAATTGGAAATTATTCCAGTTCTTAGTTTTTAAAACTAACATTCCGTTGCGTAACTTAATTTATTATTTTTCATTGCGATATTTGATTTGGTGATTAGCACTTTCACTTAATTATTTTTAACTCTGTTTAAAGAATATTAACAATTTTATTAAAAAATAAAATAAAATTGAAGCATACCTACAAGAATAGTAGCCTTCGGCTCGTGGGCGCAAACCTCATCCTCGTGAACAATGGCCATAATCGCGAATATTATATTATGTTTTTCTACACCTTGCACTATTTTTAACACAAAATAAAAATTGTGATTTCTTGATGAAGTAACGAACGAACACTAAACTGACAAGTGAAACAATATGGCGGGCGATTCACATAGAGCTATGGTTGGAATTCTTCGGGTTCTTTCGAGATTTTAGATTATATAGATAAATTCGAGCGGTCACTTCAAATTCGTTAAATCTTGTTGAACTTTAAATGATCAACGAATATACGCGATCCATATTATATAAATTGCAGTGATTAATGAAAATCCATAACTCACGATAGTGAGTTATATAGGTAACATTATATTCACTAAAAAATGTTAATAATGACCATATAACTAAATAGGTGCAGGAAAAAGTTATTATGGCGTTTGTGATTTCTGCAGGCTAAAATTGGCTGTATATTATTTAAAGTGCGGCGTTGCATGTCTTCTGACTTTTCTATTTATTCATCATTCATTCATTCTCATTCTTTGATTAAACTGGAAAGTGCTCGTCAGTCCATTGTAGTGTTTCTTTTCATTTCCATCGTTCTGCATCGTCAATTACAACAATGACTCTGTATAATTAAACAGAAAGAGAGTGTTCGAATGGAATAGCCAAGTTGCAATCCAATTCAATTGAAAATGTAAATTCACGCTTTTTCGATTATATTCTTTGAAATTTTTAATACGGCCCTGATAAAATATCAATATTTTCATTATTCTAGAAATTGCGTTGAACATACTTACCTTATATGCGAACGAAATAACTTCCGTTGTTTCTTTCACGGGCTCTTAACCGTCCGCAACGCATATATTATACCCGGGTGCCTGCACCCGTCCATGATGGAAGCAAATTTATAAAAACTCCGTACCTGAGCTAAAGTTTTTACTTTGCTTTATGAGATTTTAGCATTTTAGTATGGCACGCTCCAAGTACAGGAATCTTATAACATAGACCAGTGGTTCCCAAAATAAGGGAAACCGCGTATCTTTCACAGGAGCGAGCGAGAAACAGAAGTTGGAAGTCCACGCAAGAAGTTCCGCGTCAACGAATTTAACTAGTTCACAACGAACCTATGAAGTAGAAATGACGCTAGCGCACATGATTCACTAAGTGGCACGCATCTCTTCGAATCTCGCTTCAAATTTGTTGTTTGTGGTTACGTTCGGAAGCTGGAACTTCCGCGTCTCCCTTCAAACTGCATACTTGTGTACTTAACAGAGTTATATCTACATAGGGCGCCTTGGGAAAATCTAGAGTCGAGAGTCAAAAAAGATTGGGAACCACTGGCATAGACAATATCAACGCTACTATTCTCGAAAATAAAGTATAAACAATGGTTTCTTCAATATGAAGTGGGTTGTGGTCATCATGACTGAGTGAAGAGCTCGTGCCTCGTTTCTCGTTCCGCATGGTGGCCTTCCTGATGGAAAAAAAACACTCACCTCTAACCGTCCCTATAACAGTTTCGGTACTACTTCGATCAGTAACAATATTGATCTTTCAATAAATGTTTTCAATCACAAAAACGTATTCTTTTAACAAAAAGAGCAGTTGCGCCGGTGAAAATTTGAATCGTCCTTGGATGTGTCCCGTTTGTGCATCCTCCGTGAGGAGCGCGACTTAAACTTTCATTTTCTGGCCGTACTTGCTTTACCACATGCGTTAGGAGCGCACGTATTGTTCGTTTTGTATATTGTTTATTTTTTTTATTTTTCGTCGGTTGCAGTCTGCAAGAGTTGGTGCTAGATCAGAATGTGTTAAGTGTGCTGCCGTCGACCATATGGGATTTGGGACGTTTGCAAATTTTGAGGATCGGCCATAATAGGCTCGCACTACCTCCGGATAAGTTTGCAGACATGAGGGCTCTTATCCTACCGGTACAGTTTTATTATTTAAAATATGCGAATTAAATATGCAATTAAAACTGTTGATCTTTTGCTTCTAGGACACTGAAATTAAACCCGAAAATTCTTCTAGCAAAACGAATATACTTACAAATCTTAATTTACGTGCTAACCGACTCAAAGGAAATATTATTTTAGGAAATTATGGTGTAAGTTTTATATTTTTATTAATTTTATCACATAGTTACTTTCAATCATTGGTGCTGGCCTGTGGACTGGGTAGAACTCCCGAATGATCCAACTATGGAAGTTATTATTGTGTTTGTTACAAGTTTAAGGCTATATTTTACTTTATGGCCCCAGCCCCATACCAATTTTTGCAAACAATAATTTTTTCGTTTAAATATAGATAAAGTGAACCTAAAATGGTAAGAAAATTAGCGCGGTATGCAATATTACCTGAGTTATAGGTTATATTAGGTTAGAGCTATTCTTAGGTTTACTG
>JARJEB010031479.1:0-14983 GCA_030264535.1 Liometoxenus newtonarum
GAGATTATATAGATACTTTTAGGCTACAATCAATATTTAGCGAGTTGGACGTTTTGGCCTACGAGTAAATGTGTCTTCGTTACCAACCGATTTTGTTTCTTTTTACTCCAGGTTCATTCGGGAGGAATAGCTGCCCAGATACCAAGTTTCAGTCCGAAACGATGCTTGGTTTTCCCGCAATTTTGTACACATACAGACACACAGACACACACAGACACACACACATCAGTCCAAAAAGCAGATTTTCGACCTGGGGTCAACGGATCTCCACGAATCAAGGAAAAATAAGACTTTAATTTTTTGCATGATCACCTTACTTTCTTATACCTACATACCTTCGGTATGTGGCCGGAAAGTAAAAATTACCTAAATAGTATTTATGCAATAAAAATGCATAGCAAGAATCAATTAAAGTGAACGTATAGCGTGAACTGTCATTAATATAAACTATAAAGTAAAAACTTAAGTTATTCACTTATATGGACTTATAATAAACATGAATTCTAAGTCATGATGAGCAAGTAGTCTAATTTCAAGGTCATTTCCATAGAATATCAGTACATATTTTATGTTTGTTTCATTTATTATGATAGTTTCGAAAATGTACAGCAAAATTATGAAGACTCACACTCTTCTAACAAGGAGAATTACAAACATCCCGTAATCGTTAATCGTTTTGTGAATATAGGTACAACCGGTTTTTTCGGCTTTAGATTGCAAGAGTGTGATTATTTATACCAAATGCAAAAACATATATTTTAAATAAGAACATGAACCATATCTGCCTTCATGCATGGGCAGTAAGTATCGAAGTTTGATATTTATGTCATCGAACTTTTTAGTGTGGGCTTTTTGGTGTTTAGTGCGGGTATTCACATTATAATGACGTAACGTAATAATGGGAAATCAAAATTTGTTTATTATTGCATTGCGCATACGGTACAAACACTAAAAACTGTGAAATTAATTACAACTAACAACGTTTTCTAATTTGAAATTTGTATTTATATTTCGATATTTTTGATACTTAATCCATTTCAATTTTCAATATTACCATGAAATCTATATTTTTCACTATATTTATCAGATTTTCATGGTACGTATAATATCTTTGTTTTCTTCATTCATAATTATAATTACAAGTATTTTATTTGTCGCAGAACTGTTGCAAAAGGTCATTCACCAAAAAATGGAATTTACTTTGATACGCAGTCATAAAATATTAGGTAAAATTCGAATTATGTTAATATCTATATTTTTGATTTCACAAATTGTAAGAGTATAGCAAAATACAGGCGGTTTTGTTGTAATGGTAGTGGAACTCGTTTAAGTTTTATCTGAAATTGCTGTGCTGCTATCATGAAAGTTGTACCTAGTGTAGTACTACGCATATAAAATGTCTCTTATCGGGTATGGTTTTTTGTGACCTCCTAATAGTGCCCGGACAATATCGCTTTTTAACAAAACGGTATCTGTCTGTAAATGTTTGTAAACACGCGCGTATGTAGAATAGAATATCGGTTTTTAGTAAATAGAATGTACCAGTCAAGTAACTTTTGGAATATGAGTACAATAGAGCAGGGGTCTTCAAAGCGGATTTTGGGTGGGTAGCTAATATTCTTAAAAAATGAATAGTGTAGTTGCAGTACGTCGCGACATGAACGCAGACCAAACTAAGCCATGAATTTTAAGTGAATGACGCGCGAAAAATAATAATTTTCAAAAGTGGGTCTCGGCGCGCAAAAGTTTGAGAACCCCTGCAATAGAGAATACAATTCATGAATGGGCAAATACTTATAATTGCTGTTTTAACATCGGCCATTGGCATTGCCAAACCGTGACTATTCCTACATAAATAACTACAAAAAGGATTACACTGACAAAACTAAAAAAAAGATTTGGCAAATTGAAAAGTTTAGTTTAAATGAAATTCTATTTAGAAGACCTTTTTATTTTAAGATTTTTCGCTATTTCTGTCGGCTAATTATTCTTGGAACATCTAGTATAATTAAAAAGTTTATGAACTTGCTTTAGGTTGTTAAATATTGTTGGTGTGCTACCATCTGATACATACGCTTTCGCAATTCGCGTTCCAGTTACATTCGTTCTTCTCTTATCATATACCATTCGATGGTTAATGTTCAATCGTTCAATATAGGTACTATCAATACCATATTCCGTAGTCATACGAAGTAATTGCTCGTTACGCAAAAAGCAGCGCGTTTTATTTTGCTGAACAGAACATTTCTGCTCAATGAAAATAAGTACTTTTTTGCCCTTCAATATTTGATCGTTTTTATGCGGATTTAGAGCATGCCCAGGTGAATATATACTTTGCGGAAAGCGGAAATGGATTCCAGATGTTTTACACATTTTGCACGAATCCCGGATATTATAAAAAGTTTTTTTTTACAATTTTTTCATGCGTTTTTTGCCGTAAATTGTTGATAGAACCAAAAAGGGAACTAACAAATTTACTATGTGGAGTGCTTTTTGAGACAAATGGCAGGGGTAAAGTGAACCTATTACAGAAAATATTTGTAGTTCTGTTGGTTCTTAGTCCAGGCCTTATTATTGATATAACAAGTTTTAGAACGTGCACGAATGGTTTTTATAGTCATTATTGATGCCAGTCATCGTCGCGGAACTAAACTTCGTAGTTTTTGGTGTATCCCATGAGGTTTTGTGAGATATCGTGGGGAGAGTAACATAAGTGACGTCATCGAAACGAACGTTGATTGATATATTAAGGAGACCGGTTACCGTAGGTTCGCGGTCAGTCGCATCTTGATATCGGATGCGAACGATATAAACACCGTAAACTTAGTTATTTGAAAAATAATTTTCAAACTTTACAAAATAGTGTTGATAGTTTTGTTACTTGTTTATTATAGGTATTTAAATACCTATATATATATATATAGTTATATTTATAGTTAAAGATGGAATGTGGTTGTGTGGGTCCCAGTTTGGGGGGAAATTTAGGAAATACGTGCGGAACGACTTTGCTCTTCATGACTTTGTTGGATACATTCATTCGCAATAAATGCGACATATCCGAAATATGCGAACGCGTACAACCGAAAACGCTACCGGATTTAGAATACGATTTCGTTGTGATTGGGGGTGGAAGTGGCGGCGCGACGGCTGCCGGTTTATTAGCACAAGAGAATAAGTGGAAGATCCTTCTGATTGAAGCTGGAAATGATGAACCGTCAGGCACGCAAGTACCGTCTATGGTTTTGAACTACTTCGATCATCCGGATGTCGACTGGAGATATAAAACTGAACCTGAACCAGTTGCTTGCCAAGGTATAATATTTTAAATTTATATTTGGAAAACGAAAAAAAAACGAAATAACTCTAAATTTTCTCGGACTAGGAAACCTTTGATGTCTATACCTAAGTCTACCTTAAAG
This sequence comes from Liometoxenus newtonarum, assembly GCA_030264535.1. NCBI lineage: Eukaryota > Metazoa > Arthropoda > Insecta > Coleoptera > Staphylinidae > Liometoxenus > Liometoxenus newtonarum. The sequence goes on from JARJEB010031479.1 coordinate 3,420, forward strand.
AATATGTATTGATGAATTTTGTATTTATAGGATATCCGGAGAAACGATGCGATTGGATCAGAGGGAAAGTATTGGGTGGATGTGGAGTACTCAATGGAATGATGTATATGCGTGGAGTGCCACGAGATTTCGATAACTGGGCAGCAGCCGGAAATACAGGATGGAGTTATAACGATGTCCTTCCGTATTTCAAACGACAAGAAGACAATACTCAAATAGGTACGATAGCCGATGCGGAATATCACGGTACGGGTGGACCTTTGACCGTCGCCCAATTCCCGGATCATCCGGTATTCGCCGACGATGTCCTTCTGGCTGGTAAAGGAATTGGATATCCGGTCAGTAACGATCTGAACGGAAAGCAATTGACCGGATTTACGATCGCACAAACAAACAACAGGTACTTATTAATTTACCCAGCCAAGCTGTCGTAAACCAGTTATTAATTGTATTTTGTGTTTGCTTATTACACATTTTCAAAAAAAAAAACGGAACAAAGAGGTATTGCTTTCTATTGTTTTTATTTTTAAGTTTGTTTTGTTTATGTTTTCAATAGAAATGGTTCGAGATTGAGTGCAGCTCGAGCATTCCTCCGTCCGCAACGCAACAATCCCAACTTGCACGTTATGTTGAATTCCACTGCAACAAAAATCGGCATCCAAACAATAAATGGTAAAAAACGTGCCAACGAAGTTCATTTCGTCTACGGCGATAAGCCGTTCTTGGTGCACGTTCGAAAAGAAGTTATCGTTGCCGGCGGCGCTATAAACACGCCGCAGTTACTAATGCTTTCTGGAATAGGCCGCAAGGATGAACTGCAAAAAGTCGGCATTCCAGTAGTACACGAACTACCAGGCGTCGGACGCAATCTACAGAATCACGTCTCGTTCTTTTTGTCGTTCGCATTGAATAAAGCGGACAATACGAACGACTTGGATTGGGCACAAGTTATGAATTACATATTGAAACGCGAAGGACCTTTGGCATCCACTGGTATGTCCCAAGTGACTGCTCGAGTGAATTCGAAATACGCCGATCCCGCTGGAAATTATCCCGACATACAAACGTTCTTCTCGGGTTACTTGGCGAAATGTGCTAGCACTGGTGAAGTGAAAGCACTTGAAGATCCCGAGAATCCCACCAAACCCAGACACATCGGTATGGCGCCTGTAAACTTGCATCCCAAGAGTCGCGGACACTTGTCGTTACGCACCTCGAATCCGTTCGATTACCCCTTGATTTATGCAAATTACTTAACCGAACCCGAAGATGTCAAAATACTTGTGGAAGGCGTACGTTTCGCGCTTGCCGTTGGCAAATCCAAGCATTTAATCGATAAATACGGAATAGAACTGATCAAGGACACTTATGGAGACTGCGAAAAGCAATACCAATATGACACGGACGAGTATTGGGCTTGTGCTGTGAAACACGCCACTGGACCTGAAAACCATCAAATTGGTACATGCAAGATGGGTCCACCGAACGATGCTAAATCTGTCGTGAATAACGAATTGCAAGTGAAGGGCATTGACAACATGCGTATTATGGACGCATCCGTAATGCCGGAATTAGTTTCCGGCAATACGGCTGCGACGATTATGATGATCGCAGACCGAGGTGTTGATTTCATTAAGAAAACACATGGGGTCGCTGCCCCGAACTTGGGTAATCGGGGCAGTTTCCCACAACAAGGCAAACCTATCGTCGATACAGGGAACAGGTATCCGTATCGACAGCCGTTACAACCACCTTCACGACCCCATTATTCCCATCAACAACATGGGCCGCATCAACATCAAGGATACTTGCCGCCGTACAAACACAATCCTGATTTCCATCAAAGGCATCCTGATCTTCCCAATCCCTTTGAAGAGCACCAAGATGATGATTACAACTCTTAAACAATGATGTACTTATTAAAAACCATAAACCCTTTGAATACAAAATTTTTGATTGTATTTTTATTGTGATTCCTTTTAGTTGTGTAAATTGTAAAAGAGTTTGTAATGCAAAAATAAATAAATTTCTTCCTTCAAATAAACCGGTATTTACTATTTAGTCAACTTGCTAAAATACCTGAGGCGATTGAAATTACTTAAATACTGGCTTATCATTCTAAATACATGTGTAGATTTATGGAACTAATTTCAACTACCAAAAAATGCCTAAAATGCTAAACAAAATAAGTTGCAAAACAATTGCACAAAAATTAATGAACTTAGATTCTTGGTCATGGTTCTACAATATAATATTTTAACACATCCATGGCAATTTCCATTTTTCAATACGACTGGGTAATAATTAAATATTATATAGCTTTCCGCTAATTATTTCTTTTTACGTTGCAACTAATAGGCGCTTAGAAAATGTGCATAAATGTGACGCATTTTCTGCTTTAGTTGCTTCTCGTCCACTGCATTTGAATGTTCTATACTAAACTTCATAAAAGTTGTAAAAAATCATGAATGCGTGCACCTCTCCGTATATTAGCACATCGATAGCCGGTGTTTGTGGAAGTTATTTATTCATGACTATGCTCGACGATTACATACGCAATCATACGGATATATCGGGCCTATGCGAACGTGTGATACCTTTAGGGCAACCGGATGTTAGTTACGATTTCATCGTGATCGGCGGCGGAAGTGGTGGTGCTACCGCGGCAGGAAGATTGGCGCAGCAAAGAAAATGGAAAGTGCTGCTAGTTGAGGCCGGATGGGACGAGCCTCCCGGAACGCAAGTGCCGTCAATGTTTCCCGTTTTCACGCAAGTACCGGAACTTGATTGGAATTATACATCGGAACCGGAGGACAATGCATGTTTAAGTATCTAAATATTAATGAAATAAAGTTGCGGATGAATAAATATTCGTTTAATTTTAGATAGTCCTGATCGGCGTTGTGGCATTGTAAGGGCAAAGGTCCTTGGAGGTTGTAGCGTAGTTAATGGTATGATGTATATTCGTGGATTGCCGTATGATTTTCAACGGTGGGAGGATGCTGGAAACAAAATGTGGGGATTTAATGAGACGCTACCGTTCTTTCAAAGTCTCGAAGGCAATTTGGAAGTGGGAACTGTTGCGGACGAAGGATTTCACGGTACTGTCGGGCAACTAACGGTTTCGCGGTTTCGGTATTATCCAAAATTCGGAGATGATTTGTTGGCGGCTGCACAGGAAATCGGTTATCCCGTTAGTAACGACTTGAATGGAATACAGACGAGCGGATTTGCCATTGCTCAAACCACGAATCGGTAGGTACAAGTTCAACTTTCAAGTGCACCTTATTGTTGTTTCATAGAAAAAAGACATATTGCTCATATTTTGTTTATATTTCTAGGAATGGCACCAGATTAAGTGCATCTAAAGCATTTTTATGGTCTGAGCGTAATAATCCTTATTTGCATATTATGTTGAACACAACAGCGATTAAAATAGTACTAAAATCGAGTGGTCAAGGTAAAAAACGAGCTAAAGGTGTCCGCATTGTTTACAACGGTCAAAGCTTCTATGTTCGTGTTCGCAAGGAAGTGATCGTAGCTGGGGGAACATTCAACAGCCCAAAATTATTAATGTTATCCGGTATCGGACCGAAAGAACATCTGAAATCGGTTGGCATCAAACCAACCATAAACTTACCCGGTGTCGGGGAAAATTTCCAAAATCACATCTCCTTTACGCTAACGTACGCATTGAAAAAATTGTACAACACCAATGACCTGAACTGGCATGCCCTTGCCCAATATTTCAACTCACATTCAGGACCAATGAGTTCGACGGGATTATCGCAAGTCACCGCACGGCTGAATTCACGTTATGCTGATTCGAGCGGGCAATGGCCCGATTTGCAATTCTTTTTCAACGGTTTTAGCGCCAGTTGTGGCACCACAGGTAATGTCTTCGATGCTCCAACGGATTCTCCTTACAAGACATTTGATATGGTGCCAGTGGTCTTGCATCCTAAGTCACGTGGACGAATTACTTTAAAGTCAAGTGACCCAATGGATCCACCGCTTATAAATTTGAATGATCTAGGGCATCCTGATGATGTGGCGACTTTAGTTGACGGTATAAGGATTGCAGAAAACTTGGCGATGAGTGATATCTTGAGGGGGAAGTATGATATTGAGCTGGTGAAAACTACGTATGGTAATTGTGACAAGAACTATAAGTACGATTCAGATGAGTTTTGGAGTTGTGCTATGCGATATGCAACGACTCCGGAAAACCATCAAGTTGGGACTTGCAAAATGGGGAATGACACGGACCCAATGGCAGTTGTCAATGATCACTTGATGCTTTATCATACAAAAAATATTAGAATTTTGGATGCGTCTGTTATTCCGTTTACAGTTTCCGGCAATACGGCTGCCACTGTTATGATGGTATCTGAGCGCGGTGTCAACTTTATAATTAAAACTTATAGTTGATTAAATTAAATAAATAAAATTGTTGTAAATTCAATCGGGACAAATTTACACATCAGGATATAACGTGTACCCTTATCAACCTTTATAAAAGGCCTACACATACCATAAAAAGGACCTTTATATCTTGATTTCTTAACTTTATACCTCGCTGATATCCTTTTTAAGGTCCAAATTTGTTTCCAATAGAGTTAGAGTTTAGGGCTAGAAATTGCTGCGACTTTTACATTTTCAAATCAAATGACTACTTACTTCTTATCAATTGATTAAAACCATCTGGTTTCGTTTGTGATCTTACCTGAAACAAGAAATAATACAAATTAATTAAAATCCTTGCATATAGGGCCACTTAGGTGGGCCTTTTGTGCATCTCCTGATGTTTGTAGTTAGTAATTTGTAATGAACACAACATCCACTCTCGCCCGGATGGGATTCGAACCCGTAGCCGTGCGGCGAGCTTGCATCGTGCTTGAACACTCTACTAGTCTACTCACTCAACCACCGCGGCCATTAATAAATTGCCATTATTTTAGGTTAATATTTCAACGAATAATTTGATTTGCTAAAACTTATTTCATAGAAGCATATATATTTATTCTTTAATAGTAACATGCCATGCCGATGTTTTACGTTTCATTTTGTACTTTTCCTTCTCTACTTTAAACTCCGGAAATAAGCAAAGCCACTTTTATGAGTTGTTTAGACTTAATTAAGTATTGAACCACCTTGCACCCTTTAGGTAGCAATACCAACACCTTTAGATTCTCTTACATGCCAGCATACCACTGCCAAACTAATATAAATTTATACTACAGGCACTGGGTATAGATAGAATATGTATCTACAATTTGACGAGCAGGTGTATGTAAATGGTGTAAATGTATACAAGATGTAAATGGAAATTCATTTTTCATGTTGCAATTTACGCCGCGTTTGCCTCTCCCCTGCCGCCACCTAGGTTCAACCAAACCTTCACCACCTACTCACTACCATAATATTTACAACCGTGCATCAATTTCAAATTGATATTTAAACATAAATCGAAAAATCTGCAAATTGTGTATGTTCAAATAGAAATTTACAAACTATATGATGAATGGCAGTAAACTTGTGTTTTCTGAAAGTGTACCTACCTACATTATTCCGTTTGGAGAAAGAGGTCAAAGACCGAGTGGTTAAACTTCTAATAACTATCTAATAATATAAGTTAAGGTCCAAACAGAGTGCAGCGCCGTCTAACTGCACATTACATAGCCTTCCAGTCGACGTACAAAGCCCTAAGATTGTTTGGGGATTTGTTGCACTATGTCATGGGTCGGCAGACCGCGGCTCGCGAGCCGCATGCGGCTCTTTGCACAGCATTTGCGGCTGAAACTTGTAGACTTGAGAGGTTTTTTTTGGTCACGGCGGTCTCAGATAGAAATTTTTCTACTTTGAAGTAGAGTTTTTTTTTTGGTCTTCGCGTTCTCATATAGATATTTCTACTTTGAAGAGCTTTTTTTTTGGTCACCAAAAAAAATTTCAAGATTTCAGCTAAATAACTAAGTTTAAAAAAAAAATTGGCTCTCTGATATCTTCGTTATCATGTTTTCTTCACAATTTGGCTCTTCTCATTGGAAAGTCTACCGACCCATGCACTACGTTAACAAGGATTGGGTATAACTGTATTGTGATTGTGTAATATATTGGTGAAGATCGTAAAATGCCAACTAAACGATGTGCACAAACTATTGTTGTTGCACATTGCTAGCTGGAAAAAACAATAATGCTAACAATTCCAACAAATACAGTAAAATATTATTACTATTTTACTAGTTGTTGCAATATGCGTTTAAAAAAGGAAAATCGAACAATGAAACGCCGAATAGTGAACTAGTAGCAGGCGCGAATCCGAAGGTGTTCGAAAATCGCAGGCCATAATGCCGTATAACGGCCTGCGGCCGTGCGGTTGCACTGTTAGGATGCAAGAGACCGGGCACGAAATATGAAACGCCCGAAACGCGACCGAGAGAACGCGTACGGCCATGAAGAAGAACGCCCGCCTGGTTGCCTATGGTGAGCAGCCAGCTGTGAGCTCTTGCTCATTAGGTAGGTTTTGTTTTTTTGTAAATACGGAATGAAAGTTGTGTGCTTACTTTTACAATTGCTATATTACTTCTACTTGAAATATTCTGTATATGCTGTTGCATAATAAATACAATCCCGTGACGCATATAAGGTGCATAATAACTACTTGTGAATAAGAAGCGTGCTTAATAATCTATGTTGCTAGTTTCCTGATAGTTCCCCGCGCACTTGTTACTTTTTCCATTTTCCATTTTCCACTTTACAGTTCCCACATTTGCTTACGATCGCATTAGTGCTCGCATTCTGGTCGAATGTTTTTACCACACCAACTGCAGCTATTAGGTAGAACACCGCATTTGTATATCGTATATGTGACTAATCTATGGTGAGCGTGAAACGGTAAAACGTATGACGTTGCTCACTTTTGCGGTCTCAATAATAAGTTAAAATGCTAGTTGCTAATTAGTCATGCGACTTCGTTCCTCGTTCCTTCCATTATTGCCATTAGTTTGAGCAACGATCATTGCGTGTTAATAAAATCCTGTGTGCACGTTTCAACAATCCGTTTATATGCATGTGTATGTGTGGTGTGTGTGTGGTGTGTGTGTGGTGTGTGTGTGTATGTGTGTGTGTGTGTGTGTGTGTGTGTGTGTGTGTGTGTGTGTGTGTGTGTGTTTATGCACGGGTTTTGTGTGTGCAGCGAATATTTGAGAGGAAAGCAAAAAGGTTTGCTGCACATAATATAATGTAGAAAGACTGCATGTTTACGGACAAAGTAAGGGTTGCAAGTGAATATGGTTGAACATACGAGTACAAGTGTGTTGAGTATGTGAGATTGTAAAATAAAATGCAGCAGCAGTTAGTAAAGTTATATATTCGTGTTTGTTCTTTAATATCTATATTTACACGGGCTTCAACTTTTACTTTATATGCCTAACACTAGCATCAGGATTTAACTGATACTGGAATTCAAGCATGAAAAAACATTAAATTTTCATCAAGGAGAATGAAAAGTCAAAATTTACTTAAATATCAAGTTTATTTTGGCAATTTTGAACGACTATAAAATTATATATAATGGAAAATCGGAATCTGTCTATAAACTCGAGCACGAAACTGATGTATAAATGAGAAACGAGTCCTTGGAATTTGTGCATTATGCTTTGTGGTTGGTTATTCAATGTGTTGCTGTTGTAGGTTAAAAGTTAAAACGAACAGAATGTTTGTTCGTTAGCTTGACTTAACTGCTTGTTGGGGCAAAAGGCTTGAAACGAGTTTTGTTCGCGGCTTGAAAGAATTTTTAATGAAAAATTAATCACTTCGCAAAATATTTTTCATTCCTTTCTCGTATTACGTTAACATTCGTTATGCAATGCAATGACGCTTCAAATTTTCAATTTACTGAGGGTAACACACATCAATTGTAATATTTTCTTAATGAATATATTACCTTTAAAATCAACACTACCAAAATGAATTAAATAAATAAATATTTTTTCTATGCTTGAACTAAAGCATATTCAATTGTAATAACCTTTTTAACATTATTTTATTTTTGATATCCTACCTGTGGCTTTGTAGAAAATAGGACTTCATGAGTTCACATTTTGAGCTATCTTTTTACGAATTTATAATATACCTATAAATAATTATTTTTATTTATACCTCTTTTGGAAAACTGTTAAAAACTGTATCAGGATCAGGATCAAGTGGTAGCAGAACCAGGAAAATTGTGTTCAAGTGTTGCTGGGGCCTGGGATGATAAGAGTATGAAGAAGTAGAAGGTTGAAGAAGAAAGAATAAGTTGAACGTTCATAAATATTAAAAGCCAACAAATAACGCGCCGCGGCAGTTTCTAGAATCGCATAGGGCTATATGCAACGTGGCCATTATTTCAAAGCATTTTAGTAGTTTTCCAAGTTACATCCTATCATAGGCGCCGACTTTTGTATATGTCAAGGAGGGGGGATGTTATTTTGTCGTCCATTTGACCGACTTACAAATTCATTTATAATTTTGACAACATTTCAAACCTAAGTGCAAAATTCCAAAGGAGATAAAGCCCCCCTTGAATTTGCTCAAGGGGTGCTCAAATCCCGTTGTCCCCGTGCAGTCGGCGCCTATGCGTCATATTCGGTTCGAAAAATATATAGATAATATATTGTAAACGCTGTCTCACGAAGTGTCGGACGTTTTTCGCATCAGCACATATACCTATATATACAAACAACTGTGCCACTATCATATCACTAAGCCAAGCAAAACGAGAACCGAAACGAAACGAATTCAAAATGTTCCGAAGTAGTTTCGGCGTTTGGTGTGTTCGTCTTTCTGACTTCTACTCAACATTTCAGCTTTTCGGTTGGACTATGTTTAAGCAAAGTAAGAAGGATTTTATGTTGAAGCCGGTATATAAACTCAAAAAGAAGAAGTGGTGCTCGTAGGTGTAGGAAGAAGAACGTGGAAGAAGCGGCGTGGTGTGGTGGCAAATGTATGATGTAAAGTAATATTTGCCCAAGGCAGCCCTTTCTTAGCTCTTGCTTCAGAACTATTGCTAGCTATCGTACTTCGGCTGCACCAAAACGTTTCAGGCACACTATGTGCCCCGTACTATCCTCATAAATTTTACAAATCCTCTCAAATGTCGACTTGACCCTATTCCTTATACTAGTGTAAATCATTTCCTTAACGCCCTCCCACCATCTACCACATGAACCGAAGACCATCTATCCCTAAAGCAGAAATATATACCTATATATGCATATACAAAATGTTTATAATAAAATTATCATTTACCATGTGGACACCGATAACTTAACAGATATCGGTCTTACAGATGGCGATTAAAATTACAGAAATCTATAAATTTTAATCGACATCTTAACTTTTTCATATGTACCTTACCCTCACCTGTTCATCAATAATCGGTATGTTCGTATTTTAAACACTCAGTATTTATGAACGAACAATAAGGGAAAAGTTATTAACCAGAAAATTTCCATGATATCCTTGTCAGTTTTACGATACTTTAGTATAAACTATGAACGTGTTGTAGCCATAGGGGAAATATGTACTACTCCCTGATACAATTTTCACATTTCCTATTTCACTATTATATCCTCAAAATTTCTATTATTTTCCTCCCAAGCTTTTGAAATCTGGTCGAACTAATTACACTCACATGCATATTCACTGATGATCATATCGTAGCTATGTAAATACTCGACACACGTTTATTTGAGACCCGGTTGCATTCGTTGAAACTGATGGGCCAGGGTTGGGGGGAGGCACTTTAATGAGTGTTTGCCCCAAGAGACCTGACACTGACAACAGTAGACCGCATGTTATTCAATGCCGGCGAGTGCCATCGCCAAAACCATTGCCAGACCGAACGAACCCCGAGAAACGTTTGTGCCTGTGCCGCAAGGGCCAAACCAGGCCAATGCAATAGTGAAACGAACAAACACCAACCGCCTTCAACGTTTAAATGGTTTATAAACGGAAATCACAACCTTTTACCACAACTACTGTAACGAGTGAGTGGTTGGAACGCAACCGTTGTTTATAACATGAGTTTGGATCGATTGCGAACAATTTCCGTAACAGACAACGGCGGATCAGTTGCAAGACCTACTTGTATACAACACAACATGGGTCTGTGTTTGGTTATTGTCAGGCACTTACAAAATGATCGTTTGCTTATGACTTGCATGTGTGGCAAGGCGATGAGGATAAGAAGTAGGAAGAATGGATTTTGTTGAACCTATAGACAGGATATTACAACCTTAATCGATAAATTAGTTAAAAGCCATTGCATAAAAATGTAGATGCAAACAAAAACACTTAAACATGTTTTTGAATTAAATAATTGACGTTGGCGTTGGCCAAAACAACACAATTTGAATTCAAGCTCAAGGGTGCTCGGCCCCGGAGCACCCACGGACTCAGCGCTTATGCAAAAATACCCCTCAAAGAAAGCAAAATTTCCTCTATAGAGTTCAACAGTTCTAATATAACACAAATATCGTTTTTCTAGCAATGTTTTGTAAAAGTAACACAACGAACATATACTTCAGCATGGCAAGGCAAGCAAAAGACTTTTTAAAGTATCATTTCGCACAATTCTCAGTCTCACACACCCCAGCACATAACATTGTATACATAACATTGTATTTTGTTTATTCTTTCTTCGAGTGTGTTATGTGTGTATATTTTTTATTGTGTGTGTGTGTATGTGTGACGTACATGTATTATGGGTAGAAGGGAAAAGCAGTAAAGCGCTTTTTGTGATTTTGATAAATAATCTAAATTTCCTCGCCGCCGCACACTCATTCATAATAGTATAGCACTGTGTATGTTGTGTTCTACTATATTCTCTTCAGCATCAGCTTCAGCTATTCTAACGTGTTCAGTCAGTTTTTGACAGATTTAATAAAATTGCCACTGGCAGAGCACTGTCTGCAATGAACATACAACATACACATAAACAAATCCATTAAGATGTGGAAATTTTGAATGAAAACCCCAGCAAGAATGAAAATTATCAACATTGTCGTTTGCACAGAAATTTAATTGTTGTACGGCGACAATTTGGTTTTTGTACCTCGTAAATTGAAACGTTTTCTTGCGAATTTGCAGCTGACATATGAGAGCAATTCTTAGCAACTCTATTCATGGAAATCGTGAACTAACAACAAGAAAATACCTTGGTTGAAAACTACCTAAAGGAGCTCAGGTACTGGTAATTTAAAACTTATGACGTAAATGGAATTAATAAAAGTTAATGTTGAATAACAAATTTTTTCTACATCTATTTAGTTACATGGTCATTATTAGCATTTTTTGAGTGATTAATGGTACCTATAAACCACTACCGTGATTAATGGATTTTCATAAATCACTGCAATTTAATTACATTGATCGCGTATATTCGTAGATCATTTAAAGTTCAACAAGATTTAACAAACTTTTTGTGACCGATGCAACTTATCTATATGATCTAAGATCTCGAAAGAACCCGAAGAATTCCGACCATAGCTCGATGTGAATCGCCCGCCATATTGTTTCAC
>JARJEB010031492.1:0-14431 GCA_030264535.1 Liometoxenus newtonarum
AGTGGTGGAGTTGAACTTGGTGCATAGCATTGAGAACTTTAACACATCACATCCCCAGTCATGGAGATACTCTTTCGCGTTAATAATATGGATTAAATTATGTGATTGTGATGTGGTATTTTTATTTATGAAAATGATAAATCAACTAAATAAAAAACAAAAACATGCAGTCGTATAGTTCAACTTGGTGCATAGCATTGAGTACTTCAACATATCACATCCCCAGTCACGGAGATACTCTTTCGCGTTAATAATATGGGTTAAATTATGTGATTGTGATGTGATATTTTTATTTATAAAAATGATAAATCAACTAAATAAAAAACAAAAACAAACAGTGGTGGCGTTGAACTTGGTGCATAGCATTGAGTACTTCAACATATCACATCCCCAGTCACGGAGGTACTCTTTCGCGTTAATAATATGGATTAAATTATGTGATTGTGATGTGGTATTTATATTTATTAAACTGATAAATCAACTAAATAAAAAACAAAAACAAACAGTGGTGGCGTTGAACTTGGTGCATAGCATTGAGAACATCAAAATAACACTTTGCGACTGGATTTTCCTTTGTGAATATTAATAATCAAATTCATAACAATGAAAAAATGAATCGGGAATCCTTACAGCCTTGTTTGGTTTATTATAGAAGAGAAAATTCTTAAAGACTTACGCTAATGATTCGGGTTGAAAAAAAGAATGTTTTGTAGCTGTAGGTAGTTTTAAACTTTTCAAACAAGGATTATTTAGGTTATATAATTAGTTTCCGTTAAAACTTTATTTTCTTTTAAGCAGTTCTTAATGGTTAAAGTTATTGATGGAAATCGAGGAAAATTGATGGCGTTCATTTAATGTTGTTCAAGAATCCGCAGAATACATGTGAATAAAAATGACATTTATATAAGTATAGGATATTTATAGCCGTTAGTTTAGTTTAATATGTAGTTGAAGGATTTTGGTTATTCTTGTTTATTCAAGTTGAAAATTTATTATGTGGCTGTGTTTTCGATGTAAATCATTCGTTCTATTTTTATGCTTTTCCGCGTGTTCCATCATTAAGTATTTTTTTATTAAAAGTTAGTTGAGACTACAAATATAAATATTGCTTAATAGTTTCGTTTTTGCGGAACTCGATTAATGAAATCGCAACTTTTGTTTTTGTTTTCGATTTCCTTTGCTTTTCATTTTGAAACGAAGCTTATTCTAGTGCGCTGCAAAAACATCGAGCACTAAAAAACCGATAAAAATGATTGACGCTCACATGCATATTCGACTTCAGGTCACTCGAATTGATCGTATTTTTATCCAGAGAAAGAGCACACTTGCCGTACCGCAAATGTAAAAAGTTCAGTTCACCAATATCCTGCAAAACTCCTCATCCACAACGGCAAAATCAACAAAAAAATCATGTTTTGTCGGCCTATAAAGGTTGTAGGTACCTGTATTTGATACCGGCCCTATTTATAAAATTAATATGAGCGATTTTGAGAGCAGTGCTTTCGAAACGAGAAAGCGACCCAATTACGAAAATAAATTTGAAACTAATGCCCTCCAAACTCATTTATTCACTATGAAACACAAACAAGTAAAAAGTAATATTCACATGACGTTCTAACAAAATGATGAACAGAAAATCGAAACACGATTTTTCAATAAAGGATTATTCCTATATACGTCCGACCCGTTGAAAATATCCTTCGAGCCAGAGAGTATAAGAAATAAAGGAAGAATTTCCAGTTGCCCATTGCATTTCTGCGGCGCTATAGAGAGTGATAATTATAACCTGACGGTCTCCCAGGACAGGATGTCTGACGTCGGAAGTCCTTGCACCTATACTTACACACATGCATCAAATAAAGACTTTCCTAACACTATCACATCATTTTTCAATTTTCCAAGGCTTTTCAATAACCAGTAGACTAGATTTGCAATATCCGGATGAAAGATAAAGGCAGGAAACTTCAAGGACCACACACATCAGGTCAAGGAACCAAATAAATAATCAAAACAACAACTAAGTACGCGAACGAAACAAATAAAAGTTAAAAATAAATTTCTTTTCTGTTTCTGGTTTGAACAAAATAAGCATTTATAGAAGAAAATGTCAGAAATAAAACTAATAAGGATCGGTTGCATTGTTCACTCGCTCCTTTCTTGCTTTGCTTCATCCTTGAAAGACAATTAAACCTTAGAGCTTCAACATAATGGCATTAGGTGAAAAGGGACAATGCGTTTTTTATTGAGCTTTACAAAACTTGATGCAACGTTCAATGGACTTTTAAGTTTAGATAGTCTGAAAGTTGTTTTTGAATGAGAAAATAAGTAGTAAAAGGACTCGGTTCGTAGTCGAACACAAAACACACAGAAACCATTAAGAAGAGTTCAGCAATAATGACAAGTACAGTATAAAGAGTGTTTCAAAAGAAAAAGAAAATTCTAGGTCCTCCCCTTTCTACGGCAGAAGCGCCTCCTAGCTTCCTATTCATGATTTTTTTTTGAAAAATGTGTACTTAGGTGGGAGTTTAGTCAGTAAGAGTCTGACATTGTCTACTGGAGGAAGTTAGTAGTTATCTAATGCAGGATTCTCCCACCTACCGAAAAAAAAACGAAACGATTTACCAAAAGCGATTAATTCTGAACGTGTAGAAGCTGCAAGTTATTGATTTATGTTAATAAAAAATATTATTCATGGTCATCTTGTATAAGAGAATGAAAAAGATGGTAGAATGAAGGACCAAAAAAAAATGTCATGGCCAACTGTTCTAGATTTCTTTCCTTGGTGAGATCCTGAAATCATTTGATGTGTCCCGCGAATTTTGGATGGAATAATAAAGAATGCGGAAACAACACGTTTATTTCGTATATAGCCGCGCCTCTACCTACATATTAGTTATTTTAAGATAAAATTTGAAAATGTGCTTTGCTGTGAAAATATCATTAAACTGTTAAACTGTATGAAGTTAAGTAAGAGATTTCATTTCTTACTTTTTACTCTAATCTAAGGAGTAAAATTCGTAAAGCTCTCTCTGGACTTATTTTGTCTAGTTTAAAGCTTATTCGTGTCACAGCAAATAGTTAAAATAGAAAGAATGATCTTTACTTACGTTTTAGTTCTTGTGGATACTTTGTTTGTCAGAGAGAAAGCACGTTCATCCGAGGCCCCACGAAAGGGCTACTTCTAATATTACCTCTTTATTAGCCGATTTTTGTTACAACCTAGAAATAAATAAGCCAAACATTAACAAAATATGAAGTTTAAATTTTAATATCACACTACAAACATTACAAAATCAATCGGTGCGTTTAATTCGTACCGTACAACATTCCGACCGTATCCACTACGATTTCGTAGAACTCGTCGATCGTAAAAGTAATTTAAATCGGAAAGTGGAAATTGTAGAGAAATTTAGTGATATCAAATCGTAATCAATTTTATTTCCACTTTCCCATTCAAATTACTTTTACGATCGACGAGTTCTACGAAATCGTAGTGGATACGGTCGGAAAGTTGTTCGGTGCGAATTTAACGCACCGATTTATTTCATATGCAAAATAAATTTCAAAATTTGTGCGGTACGTATCCCTACCGATTTATTATATAGGTATGTAAAATTAATTTAAAAAACTTGTGGGGCCCGAACCGGAACCAATTTTTTTAAAATTGTCGATAACTCATTTCCAATATTTATAACGATAAACTTCGGATGAAGTTTATATTGTTAATTCTGAGTGTCAACGTGTTGGAGAGTCACAGGGGCAAACCGTGAGCGACCCTAGGCGAACACCGTTTGGGTGCGTACCCAATTAACCTGTCCCCAAGTCTGGATACTTGGATATACAGACTGTTCTTTGCCACATATACGTAAAAATTTGTTTTTACATTCAAGTAAAGTGCCCTTCTTTAGCAGCAGATTTTGTTTATATTTACTCCAAGTTCTAGTTAGATAGACAGCTACCCAGATACCATATTAAATCTCTACACGTTGCTTGGTTTGTCCGGAATTGTGCTAACAGACACACACAGACATCAGATCATAAAGCCGATTTTTAACCCATCAAGGAAAAATAAGACTTTTTTTTTCATTATCACTTTACTTTCGTATTCCTACATACCTCCTTTATGTGGCCGGAAAGTAAAAATCGGTTCCCGCTCTTGAAAATAATATTCATCCGAAACTAGGTGCAACAAAACGATCATATTTTGGTATCACCTAATTCGTGAAGAATTTCTACTAGCCGATCTAAATTAGATATGCCACTGATTTATTTTACAATTGCTAGGATACTGATAAAACGAAAGTCAAAGTTGACGTTACACTTTTGTTTGCAAATGCTGGTACCCAAACCACTTGATATTGTAATCTTTATTACCGATGCTGGGTATTCCAAGTGGTACGTCGTTGATGCACATAGATGCAGTAATTCATCAAACTGCTTAACTATAATTTTTTCTATTGAGCCATTTTCAAGTTTTCGACCAATAAAGTACAACTTCTACTCGAATACTTAATATCTACCTCGAATTCATACTGATGACTCCTCTTAGGACGAAACAGGTGTCCATAACTGAGGAGATGTTAAGTATTCGAGTCGTTATTGCACTGGGTTCGTTGCGGCACTGTGTTAATAGAGACGATGAAGATAGTTCTGAAAATCACTGAATATCTCTTACTTCCATTGTGGGCAACGAACTACGTAAAATTCCTTCTTATTTTTGATGTATTTCTATCAAAGATTTCGAATAACTACATAGATAAGCTATGAAAATTTGCCCATGGATTTATGCATAGATAACAACGCCTCTAGCTGGTACACAAATAACTAAGCGCTTGCCTTAATTACCACCACACTTATGCAACATAAACAACCCATCGTTATAATTGTTGCCTAATATTCAAAAATCTAGCAACAAATTTGACAACTCGCCAGACAACGTCATTCGAATTCGAATAAATGTTTTGAGTTGGTGATAATCAACATGGCGGCAATCGGGACTGTAATTCAAGGTCATCGCCTATCTATTTCTATTTACTGGCACTCAAACCACTTGACATTACGATCTTTATTACCGATGTTGGATATTCCAAGTAGTACGACGTTGATGCAGATAGATGGAGTAATTCATCTAACTGCTTAAACTATAATAACGTCTATAGAGTCATTTTCAAGATTTGGACCTATAAAGTGCAACTTCGACTCGAATTCGAATATTTAATGTCTACCTCGTAGTTATGCTGATGAGTTCTCTTTGGACGAAACAGGTGTCCATGACTGAGGAGATGTTGAGTATTCGAGTCGTTCTTACACCAGCTTAACATAGACGATGAAGATGGTTCTGAAAACCATTGTAAGCATTAAATTGGGTAAAAATCCCTCTTATTTTTGATTTAGTTAATTTATTCATCAAATAAATCTATTTCTTTTTATTGGCATTACTGTGGACAAGACGATAATATATTTTAATACCAAGGATACCTACAAAATAAAATTGGCACTGAAAAATTCAAACTTTAAATAAAAAGTTAGATTTCCCAATGTATACCAGAACAAAAATGTGGTCTAGAAACCTTTCTCGTCCTTTTTGAATGATCATATAAATGAATGATGACAATTCAAATAACCAACTCAAAAATATCAAGAAAACCTGGATTTATTCATGCGAAAAAGTTTAATAGTCCTCATAGTCTAAGTGCACTTATTTCTGTAGGTCTATTAAGAACTTAATGCTTTCCATTGGTTTGTACATACATTTACATTTTCCGTTCAAATGTAGGTAAATCTAGCAAAATAATATGTGTTCTGCGACTTAATTAGTCTACTAATAATTAAAGCATTCATTTTGTAGAAGATAATCTTCTGCACGAACGGGAAATCACTTTCCGCTTTGCTTCAATATAATAATCATAATCCCGCAGAATTCTGAGCTCCAAGATGAAATCTTGTAAAAGCTCGTCTCTTTTATAACATCATGTCATGTGAGACGTGAGATATATGTACTTACATCTAAAATCTTAGAGGCACGGAAATGCCTTTACGGAAAAGCGGAGCAGAAGAGATGATGGGAAGTAAACGAGTGCAGCATTTTAAGTATATTTCATCAAGTATTCATCTACCTGTTATATACAGTACATTTTTTAACGATCTCTCATTGGACTGTCATTTGTACAAATTTTACGAGGCAAAAAGCAGCGGCCCTCGAGGTAAATTGTCAGCTTGGCTGCCTACAATAAAAATTCAAATTTCTCAGTTTTCTTTAAGAAGCACGGAAATGTCTCTACGGAAAAGCGGAGCAGTAGAGATGATGGGAAGTAAACGAGTGCAGCATTTTAAGTATATTTCATCAAGAATTCATCTACCCGTCATATACAGTACATTTTTTAACGATCTCTCATTGGACTGTCATTGGTACAAATTTTACAACGCAAAAATAAAAGTCTTAATTTGTATAATTTTCAATTCATTCTGATAGTTTTTATTGTATCGCGCTTAAAATATAAACTAAATTGAAAATTTTGAACTTTTTATGGTATGGAGACAAACCAGCAACAGTGGCAGGTGTCCACGAGGTCGCAGCATTAAGATTAAATTATCAGCATGGCTGCCTACAATAAAAATTTAAATTTCTCAGTTTTCTTTATGAGGCACGGAAATGTCTCTACGGAAAAACGGAGCAGAAGAGATGATGGGAATTAAACGAGTGTAGCATTTTAAGTATTTTATCAAGAATGCATCTACCTGTCATATACAGTAAATTTTTTAACGATCTCTTGTTGGGCTCTCATTGGAATTAAGATTTTGTCGTTCTAAAAGTCATAATTTGTATCATTTTAAATTCATTATAATAGTTTTTATTGTATTGCGCTTAAAAAACAAAATAAATTGAAATTTTTGAACTTTTTATGGTAGGCAAACAAACTAGCAACTGTGTATGCCACCCTCGAGTTTATAGCATTAAAATTAAGTTGTCAGCTTGGCTGCCTACAATAAAAATTCAAATTATTCCGTATCCTTTCAATTTTTTTTTCAAATAGGACTTGTTACTGTTAATAACTATCAGAATAAGTTGAAAATGGTAAAAATTGAGAGCGTGGTTTTATTGCTTTGCAATATGTACTCAAGAAAATGCACTGTATATGTATACGAACAAAAGAACAAAGAATTCACTTTTGCATAATTTTAATTGCGTTTGCTCTAGGTTTGTCTACGAATATCTAGCTTTGTTCCAACATGCGTTCAGTTTACCTGGTTTCGAGCCGTCAGGCGCATGCGTTGTGCGGTTTAAGTGTCCCAACACAATACGGAACCGGTACGTGCACGAAAGCGAATCGTGTTTGAACAAATTAACCGATTATTTTGAATCACAATCATCATATTCTCATACTCAAGAAAATGCACTGTATATGTATACGAACAAAAGAACAAAGAATTCACTTTTGCATAATTTTAATTGCGTTTGCTGTAGGATTTGTCTACGAATAACTAGCTTTGTTCCAACATGCGTTCAGTTTACCTGGTTTCGAGCCGTCAGGCGCATGCGTTTGGCGGTTTAAGTGTCCCAACACAATACGGAACCGGTACGTGCACGAAAGCGAATCGTGTTTGAACAAATTAACCGATCATTTTGAATCACAATCATCATATTCTCATATACCTACCAACAAATTTCGAACATATGCGCGCATAAAAATATTACAAAAATCAGTTCAAGCATGGCAGTTTTGAATAATGTTGGAACAAAGCTTATATATTTGGGTCAATTATTCCTTTGATGAGACACATATTGTTAAATTTTTATATTCATATTTTCTTCTTGAAGAATGTTAAGTAATTCGATATGGCT
Organism: Liometoxenus newtonarum; assembly: GCA_030264535.1. Classification (NCBI taxonomy): domain Eukaryota; kingdom Metazoa; phylum Arthropoda; class Insecta; order Coleoptera; family Staphylinidae; genus Liometoxenus; species Liometoxenus newtonarum. Next base: position 7,844 of record JARJEB010031492.1, read on the forward strand.
CTTCTCAAATTTGCTTTAATGGTTCCTGGCGCTTTTTCGGATGGGTGGTTTGTGTAGATATGAAGACTTTGTGGAAAATGTTTGAGGATTCGTAAGCAGAGCGTGACCACTTATATGAATATACCACTTATACGAATAACTTATATGAATAAAAAAAGCCGAAACGTAACGAATATGCCACTAAAACGATAGTAAAATGCTTTGCGTGCGAAGACGATACATGCATATACATATAGATTTTATGCTTGTATTATTATACATTATGATCTACAACGAGAAAACGAAAAAGGAATCGACCCTCGACGCAGTTAGAAGTAAAAAGAAGAAAATAACGTTAAGAACTCTCGCATCTATAGATAGGCTTTCCAGCTATAAAACGAATTTGAATGGTGAATTATTATGTAACGTAAATGGATACGAATGTGGAAAATTGTTGCTTATCATTTTTTCTCTGCCATAAAGCCACACAAAAAACAAACCTATTCATACACTCGGATCTTTTATAAATCAGTAGCGGTTCTACCCGGTGTTCCAAGAAATATTGAAAATACTATTTTTCTTCATAAAGAGAAAAAATTAAGGTACCTATAAAATATTTGATAAATTGGGTTTGTTTGTTATCTAGTATGGTTCAGTGTAGAGCAAAAATGGACGGTCAGTGCACCATAGTGCACATCAGTTCCGAATACTATATATAACAAAGGTGTTAGTGCAGTTTAGTGTAATCAGTAACCCCGGAGTAACCTGTTTCCACTTTGACGTTTTCAGGTTTTTTTTCATTTTGAAGGAAACTAATTTAAAAAACCCACAAAAACTCTCACAGAACTGAACAAAACATAACCTAGATTATTTAAAACTGCCTCCGCATAATGCAGCACTGGCTGCACTAGCTTGCACTTTCTCTCGAGTCATTGTAGCTAGTGCGGTCCGGGACTGCTCGCATCTGCGTATCAAACGCTTCTGCACCGAATACACTGCCTGCACTTTTGTATAACAAACGCTTTGGTGACTGTCAGTGTAGTCCAGAACACACTAGGATTGACTAACAAACAGACCTACTTATCCCCTATATTGGGGATTTTCCAATTTATACTGCATTATACAATGTTGGTAACTTTGTGCTTAAAAAAATTGACAAAATGGTTGATATTTGCCGGGCAATTAAGAGTTAAGGTATTAGTGTCTAAATTTGGTGCTATTTTTCGTTATACATATAATAACCGCAACTTTTTTTTCAAAAGATGAGACATCAATTACAAATTTACGTCTAAGATTCTTTTTTTGATAAATTAAATTAACCAAAAGACAAATATTTCCAACCCTTGTTGTGTTTTTGTTTTTCGGAAATGATATATCAACCTCCCAAACTTATCATTGGATATAAGAAGTTTGGGAAATTATTCAGTGTATTGGTTTGACGCTTTCCCATAGGAATTTACATTGTAAAAAGCCAAAAATGTAAGTCGTGTTAATGGCTGTTAAGCACTCATTGTAATAGCTTTTAATGCAGTAACATTAGAAAAAAAAATAACAACATTATAAAAATTGATAGCTTATGGTAGTTATGGTAGGCAAAGAAACTAACAACTGTGTCAGTCAGTCAGATCGAGGTCACAGCAATAAAATCTCGAGTTTTCAGTTTGGTTGGCTGCCTTCCATAAGAAACGCAATTTTTCAATTTTTTTAAAAGTTGTTTCACATTGTCACTTTTTCATTCCTGAAACTGAACAAGTAGATGTTGAAATAAGTCCTATAACTTGGAAAATAAATCGGTACGGATTTGCACCGCACAACTTTCCGACCATATCCACTACGATTTCGTAGAACTCGTCGACCATAAAAGTATTTTTAATCGGAAAGTGGAAATGAGATTGATTACGTTTTGATAGATTTCCTGGCAATTTCTAATTTCCATTCAAAATTACTCTTACGATCGACGAGTTCTACGAAGTCTTAGTGGATATGGTCGGAAAGTTGTGCGGTGCGAATCCGTACCGATTTATTTAATTTCAATGACGTCTAACGTCAGCTTCAATATTTATTACGATCGCCTTCCTGTGAAGTTTATATTGTCAATTTCGAGTATAGCGTGATTTAGAGGCGCTCTAGAAGCATTGTTCAATTCTATTCTTATGCTGGAAATTGTTATATTATATAGATACTTTTATGGTACAATCAATATTTAGCGAGTTAGACGTTTTGACCTACAAATAAAGGTGTCTTCTTTACCAGTCAATTTTGTTTATTTTTAGTTGTAACTGAGAGGGACAGCTGCCCAGATACAAAATTCAAGTCCAATACGATGCTTGGTTTGCCCACAATTTCGTACACACACTCACATACAGACACACACACACATCAGATCAAAAAGCCGATTTTTGACCTGAGGTCAATGTATCTCCACGAATCAAGGAAAAATAAGACTTTGATTTTTTTTCTGATTACCTTACCTTTCTATACCTACATACCTACGGCATGTGGCCGGAATGTAAAAATTAAATATAATTAAAAAATTTGAGAAATAATGATAGGCAGACAAACTAACAACTGCGTCAGTCAGTCAGACTCGAGGTCGCAGCATTAAAAATCGAGTTTTCAGTTTGGCTGGCTGCCTTCCATAAGAAATTTTTCAATTTTCTTTCAAGCTGTTTCTCATTGTTACTTGTCAGATTTCTGAAACTGAACAAGTAGATGTTATTCAGTTCCTTCAAGGCCATATTTCAATCACTGTTATTGTTACAAACTATCAGAATGAGTTACCAGTGTGATTTTTTGTGTTCTAAAATTTATAACAGGAGACCTGTTAACATGACATAAAGTCTTTAATATGGGATTACGTTAAAAATGCACTGTATAATAAATTCCACCCTGACATATTATAGAATCAGCGAATCAAGCGAAACCAATATATGCTTATACACTTGCCCTTGTCATCCCTTTGCTTCCCTTCTGAGAAAGCAAACATAAATCTGTTATCAGTGAGGCGCTAGAAACCAATACAATTATAGCAAGTTAGCATACGTGCTAAATTTGAGATTTCTGTAATGTATATTGTGTCGGGTCGCTATAGAATGTTGCCTACATATGCAATAGCAAAGGCGGCTACGATCGTATACAATGTGAGTGTCTCTATTTTAATTGAGGTTTAATTAAAGCACAGGCATCACATACGAAGGGTGCGATGCTTAGTTCTCAATGTGTTAAATTAACGTATTCCTAACTCGACTCGACGCCTGCCTGCCTGCTGCCTATAAGAACAAAGTTTCAGTTTCAGTTTCAGTTAAATAAAGCTAAACCTTAACGCATTAGAGGAGTAGGTAATAGAGTTTTCCACGAATTAGTTCAGCTATATACCGCAGAATAACCTAAGAGAAGGTTCATTTCGTGTCTTTCGGCAGACTTCGTTTGGTGACCTTCGGCGGCGACATGTCAGCCATGTTGTGTGAAGGTTGGAATTTGCGGGAAATTTGATTGAGTGGTAAATTCACTAAACTTTAACGCATTAGAGGAGTAGGTAGTAGAGTTTTCCACGAATTAGTTCAGCTATATACCGCAGAATAACCTAAGAGAAGATTCATTTCGTGTCTTTCGGCAGACTTCGTTTAGTGACCTTCGGCGGTGACATGTCAGCCATGTTGTGTGAAGGTTGGAATTTGCGGGAAATTTGATTAAGTGGTAAATTCACTAAACTTTAACGCATTAGAGGAGTAGGTAATAGAGTTTTCCAGAATTAGTTCAGCTATAGACCACATAATAACCTAACAAAAGCTTCACTTCATGTCTTTCTGCAGACTTCGTTTGATGACCTTCGGCGTGTCAGCCGTGTTGTGTGAAGGTTGGCATTTGCGGGAAATTTGATTCAGTGATAAATTCACTAAACCTTAACGCATTACAGGAGTAGGTAATAGAGTTTTCCAGAATTAGTTCAGCGCACAGACCACATAATAACCTAACAAAAGCTTCACTTCGTGTCTGCTTGCAGACTTCGTTTGATGACCTTCGGCGTGTCAGTCATGTTGTGTGCAGGTTGGAATTGACGGGAAATTTTATTGTATTTCTCGCAAATTCCAACCTCCGTACAACATGGCTGGCACGCCGGAGGTCATCAAACGAGACCTGGTGCAATTCAATGTAACAAAGTCGAAGTGAACTTTCTGTTGGTATGTATTCTATGGCTATACTAACCTATCTTGATGAAAATTGAGGGATCGAGAGAAAAATAATATTTTCTTAAGTAAATTCGAAATTCTGAAAAACTGCTAATATATCTATTTATATAATGACAATTCATGAGTTTGACCTCCAGCGAAACAACCTGATAAATTCTAGTTCTAGTAAAGTTGGAAGACATGTTATAGCCACGGATATGCTGTGTTCGCCGATCTTGTCGCATGGGGATTTGCATTGAGCATCTAGGATTATCATTGCTGATTATGCGGTCGGGATCGTGTATATCTTATGAACAGCATATGATGGAAACATGTAGGTACATAAAGGTATAGAAACAGAAATGTTCTTAAATAATAAATAGAAACGTGTTGTTGCTGGATATTGTATATTATATGTGGTTAGAGAAACTATTCATTATTGCCTTGCGAACAATATACCGTGCTTTTATTTTAACGTAGAACATAAAGCATATGCTATTTCAGCAACTAAAATAAACAAGACACACCGACGGATGGGGAGAGAGTGGGGATGCAGTTTATTTTGATGATTATTGGAAACATGGAAACCGTGATGAATCGAGATTTGAATTGTGTAAATTATTTGAAAGACCTAACCCTTGAGAACGAAGTTGACGATTGATGAACAATTTGTGAACAATCACTTTAAATAATCAAATCTGACAAATCTGGGAAACAAAATTGATAACTAACAATAACGACATGATCGTAAAAATAAATTACTTTGACTGAGTTTGACTCGTTTATTTTAGCTGCAAATATTGCGTTGGTAGATTTTATTGCGATGGTAAAAAGATTTTGACATCTCCACGAATTCGGCTCTTCCAGCAGTTTATTAATTGGAATTAATTGGAAATCAAAACTGGCTAAAAATTGTATTTAGCTTGAAACAAGTTAAATTATCTTAGAAACTAGTTTCAATTTCCGACAGGTTTTTCCCATAATATTACTTCGTAGGTATAGTAATATATATTTTTGAGGATATTTGTTAAGCTCTTTAGGGATAGAACTGAAAAACGGGGTCTCTGTCGATCAGTCCTTTTACAACTTTTGGTGCCTGGTTTAATAGGGAGATCCTCTTAACACTCTCACTCTTAATTGACAGTTGAAACTACTGAATTAGTTGAAAATAGGTAGGTACACGGTGAGGTCATCACCATTAAATATTACTGGTTCGCACTTCGTAAAATTCTCTAATTTTAATGGGAAAATGGATTTACGATTGATTACAATTTGATATCACTTAATTTCTGTAAAATTGCCACTTTCCGATCAAAATTATATCCAAGATTTCCATGACTGTCGGCATACGCATACGCGCTGAAAACAAGCACTGATTTATTGTTTTTTTTTTCGACTGAAAGCATCAAAATTTTAAAATGACACACCATTTTGCCTATTAACTCGAAAATTATAGTTTTTTGGATACCCCCGGCCCTGATGATAATACCCACCTATAGGTTATAGATGACTAGTGCATGCAAATGCAATTAGAATAATTAGAATAAATGAATTGCTAATTAGGTTTTTCTTTCGAGGAACTTCTTCTACAAAATTACGATGCACCCAAAGTCAAGTCGTTTAAAGTTAAAGTTTTTTATAAATAAAAAAGTTTGAAAATTGTTAAATATTTTTACTGAGTGTTCTATAAAAGAGTACCTAATCAAAATTTGTTTTGTTTTGTTTGTTTTGTCTTTTGATGCGTTTAAGCATTTCTGGATCGACTTAGTATTTTATAGTATGGGATGCCTTGTCTTTTTAACCGCGTATCCTTTTATTTTATCTCGTTTAAGGATTACGGTTATCCTCATTGTCTCCTTGTCGCTTCCAACTCATTAACAACTTTTCTCGCATTCACCTCTTTATTCTCGTTTTAAACTTTCGCAGTTTTATAGCTTTTCTGATTTTGCTCCTGCGTTAATATTCCCAGTTCCAATTTTGCGAAACCTCCTTATTTGAAAATAGTATATTACGTAATTAGAGTGGAAAGTTGCTTATTGCGCACGAAGTGGAAAATTTACAAACGAGATTAGTAATCCGAGAATGCGCAATTATAATAATTTTATTGACTCAAACCAGATGAAATAATAAAGTGAAAATACGTGAGCTGATTTGGTTGTACGCATCCAGGCGGTTGCCAACTTCAGTCCGTGCGATTTACTTTCGCAGTTTCATTTCCTCAGCACAATAAAATAATTTTATATACTGAAAGAAACTGTGTGCATCGACTCGTATTACTTTAAGCGTTACTAGACACACTCTCTCTCTCTCTCTCTCTCTCACACACTCGCCAACTCTCGATCGCCAACAAAAATAACGTCACTTTTTATCACCAGTGTGATAAAATAGTGTCACTAGAAATAAAAATTAAACTTTTTGCAACTCAAATGACATACTTATC
>JARJEB010031500.1:0-11404 GCA_030264535.1 Liometoxenus newtonarum
TCCAAAAACATCTTTCCGTTCAAGAATCCAAAGAGAAATGAAGTATCATCTCAACTTATTCTCACTCTTGTTTTTGAACGTACTGCGCTGGTGGAAACAGCAAACGTCAAATCTTGCCCATGCGCACATCGTAAAAATTTCATTAAAACAACGAAAACAGAAAAGAAAATCTCAATCCTAAAAGTGTTTTAGCAATTTATCCTATTATTACCTACGGTTGCAGTAGACCAAATACATATTTTCCACGGATTATTCACGTTGGTATGTTTATTAATAGTTGCATGGTATTATAATTTGTTACGTTTAAAGTTTATGTTCATTTATAGCTCTTGCTAAACTTCATTACTCATCAATTTTTGATAGCAAATATTTTGTTAACAATAGATTTGTTGTTGTAACATAGCTCGCAAATATATACTGAACAATTGGCCAAAACTGATAACACATTAGTTCGATAAATAAACAGAGTTACTTCGTTTTTATTTAACTCGTAACAGTTTTTAAGGGTTGTTGCTATACTCGCACGAATCGCACTCACATTTTAATAATTTTCTTAAGTAATAACAATCAAGTGGTAGTATTAATTATTGCACAAAACGCTAATTTATTTGCATGTGATCGTTTTCTCATTGCAATGAAACATGTTGTCTTAGCGGATATGTCGTGAAATTCGATTTTGTGAACACGTGTTAAGAGGTTTCGACTTTTTCCACTTTCCAGTTTGATCAGATTTATTCGGAATGGTCGTAATGGCTGTGACGCCTAAAGAAATTTGTGATAATGTAACTCTAGCCAGGGAGATGTCCATGCTGGGGAAGTATGAAAGTGCGGAAGTGTATTACGAGGGCACGCTGCAGATGATAAATCGCTTGATTACAAACATCACTGATCCACTGCGTAAAAACAAATGGCAGCAGGCCCAGCAAGAAATTGCCCTTGAGTATGATAAAGTGAAAGAAATCAAAGGACATTTGCAAACGCTGCGAATGGGAATAAGTGGTGACGTGCCAGTTGGAGCCAGGAGGACTGTGATTCCAGACGAACCAGTTAGAGATTTTGGGAATTTTGGTAACAGTTACGGGGATTTGGGGATTTCAGTTGCTGATCCCGATGTTTGGCCAGCACCGCAGCCTGGCGATCGTGGTTATAGGTACTCTAAGTTGCTTGCTCTTGTGGTGGTGGTGGCATTGAAATTACAATTTGTTGCTTTAATATTTTAGGATCAATGGTCCCAAACCAAAACCACCAAAAAAGCCAGAAACAGCACGAAGAAATTTGCAACAAAATCCACGCACAAGTTCATCCACAGCTTCGCGAACAACTTCAAGACCGACAAAATCGAAAAAAGACGAAAGACCTTCATCTTCAAAGTCAATTCGCAATCAAGATACAACAAGTAAGTTGCTAGAGAAAGATGGAGAAAACGAAAAAGGTGAAAAATCGGAACCGGAGGAAGAGAAGAAATTTGAATGTCACGGAATGGATCGCGAACTTGCCGACACTCTCGAACGTGATATTGTACAAAAGAATCCGAACATACGATGGGACGACATTGCAGATTTGCATGAAGCTAAACGATTACTGGAAGAAGCAGTAGTTCTACCAATGTGGATGCCGGAGTTTTTCACAGGCATCCGACGACCATGGAAGGGAGTTCTTATGGTCGGACCACCAGGAACTGGGAAGACAATGCTTGCAAAAGCAGTTGCCACTGAATGTGAGACGACGTTCTTTAACGTGTCTTCGTCAACGTTAACATCGAAGTATCGCGGTGAATCCGAAAAGATGGTTCGCTTACTCTTTGAAATGGCGCGATTCTATGCACCGAGCACGATTTTTATCGACGAAATTGATTCGTTGTGTTCACGGCGTGGTTCCGAATCGGAACACGAAGCATCACGTCGCGTCAAGTCAGAGCTGCTCGTACAAATGGATGGCATCACCGCAAATGTTGATGAAGCCGGTAAAGTCGTGATGGTTCTTGCAGCAACGAACTTTCCTTGGGATATCGATGAAGCGTTAAGGCGACGACTGGAGAAACGCATTTATATTCCATTGCCTACCCATGAAGGGCGCGAAGCATTGCTCAAAATCAATCTACGCGAAGTCAAACTTGATCCCGATGTGAATCTCACTGAGATTGCTAAGAAACTTGAGGGTTACTCGGGTGCTGATGTGACGAATGTTTGTCGTGATGCTTCCATGATGTCTATGCGAAGAAAGATCTTCGGCTTGAAGCCGGATCAGATCAAACAGTTGCCTAAGGAGGAGTTGGACTTGCCGGTTACTGATAGGGATTTTGAGGAAGCAATCGAAAAGAATAATAAGAGTGTTTCACAGGATGATTTGGACAAGTATGAGAAGTGGATGAATGAATTTGGATCATCATGATTGTCTTGAATAGTATCCCTTTCTTCAATCTGCAATCTATTTTTGACCAGAAACGCAAGTTACAGATATTTATTAACCAAATTTTGTTACAAATCTTTTAGAAGTAAAGTTGAAACGTTTAACAATTAATTAATTGTTTGTTCACTCACCAATCGACTTTTTTTCATAATGAAATACTTTTCAGACGAAAATAATTGTACTAAACTAGATAAATATCATTGTAATTCATTACTTTGCAATACTTTACACTTTACTCTCGATCAACGCATCTGAAATAAGAAATTTTTCATTTTACAGTTTCGCTCAAATACATGAATAAATTATTTTCACTGCACTGCTTTCTTGATGAGCGATTGTTGTGGAAATGGTAATGCTTGTCTCGTTATGTTATAATTGTGCAATTGTTATCAAATAAAATCAAAGCGAAACTGTTGTATTGATTTGTAATTTGGGATTTGTCACGGGCACCGTTTTCAAATTTGGCGCCGTTTCGTGTTTCGACAGAAAAATCTAACCGCGTTTACAAAGCTAGCGCCAACATGGTGGCATCGCAGCCATTACGAAAAGTAGTACCACCTCGTCGTTATCTTCTTCACAGTCAAAGCGTTTCTGTGGGAATATTTGGCAATAAATCGATTCAGTTTGATTAGATTTGCTGTTAGCGATATTGATCGTCCTTGGAATAAGTAAGTTTGTCAGTGATTTTGTAATTTTCGGATGCGCGTAGGAATGGTGAACCGTCACCCATAACCTCCTTTCGTGTTATTGGAGTAGATACGGAATTAAGTTGTGTGTCAGATGTGTCCATCATTTTGGATTATTCAAAAAGTTTGGTGGCTTTATACATTTACAGAATAGGAATAGCGGCATTGTGACTACTCTATTATGTGTTTGCGTCGTTGCGAGTGCATATTTAGTGAGAAAAATGACGGCAAGCATCGGTTGCTGACTATAACGGCGGGGTGTTGGCAACGATTGCCTGTGCTAGATCGCAGCCGTTTTTCTTAACATGGCTGCAACGCAGGCCGAAAAGCAACAAAATGACGTGAATAGTGAAAAAGTGCAGCCGGATCAGCATCTAAACGTGCGGAATTCGTTGTTGCAAAATGGGACTGATAAGAGTAGTATACGAGGCAGTGGTAGTGGTGTAGTGGTTGGTAAAAGTAAAAATACCGGCACGAAGAACCTCTGCTTCGAGATGAGTCAATATCGTCAACAGGACGGGGGCACCGGCGGTGGCGGCGGCGCCGTCGGTGATCAGCAGGCCCTCAGCGATGCCGATATGGGCCCCAACGCCGAGTCCGGCTACTCGGCCGCCCAAAGTGAGGGCCCGCCAACCACCGACGGTCACAGTTATCCGTTTTTCGGTGGTAGAGACATGCACAATAGTGGCGACGGTGGTGGTGGTGGTGGTGGTGGTGGTGGCGGTGGCATGCACGCGTTTTCGCATCGGCAGGGCTACGGTGGACCGAAACTACCGCCCGGTCCACCTGGCCCCATGACCGGCCCGCTCGTGTTCTCGCAACAACCGCCGCGCTTAGTGTCGGGACAGACAATTTCGCAGCCCACCGGCCCCACGCCGACACTCAATCAGCTCTTACAGAGCACCAACCCTCCGATGCGATACTACGAACCGGCGTACAATCAAACCTGGCAACCGCAGAAATATGCTGCTACGGGCCCACCTGGTGCGGCCCCATATCGGAATCAAGTCAGCGTAAGTCAAATCTTAACAATTTGTGTCAATAAGCTATCAGCAGCGAGGCAGCGAGTGTGTTCTTGACTTGAGAATATCGCAAGTCTCATGCAAAACATACATTTCTGATCTTATTGAGCGAGACACAGGCTCCTCACTCTTGAGACTGACATTTGCCACAATTATCTCCAAATTTGTTTAATTAACTAACTTGTGTGATAAATTTAATCAACTAACTGAGAATTTGAGTGCAATTTCTCTTTGACGACAAAATCAATACTTTTTATGCAATCGCATAATAAATAAGTATAAATATAATTAACATATACCACAATTTACATGTTACAATTTGTCGTGTTGATAGGGTCAAGGCCGTACGCATTTTTTCTGTTTTCCTTTTTTTTTTTTTTACAAATTCATTTCGATTCGTTACGTATTATGCGTCATAGCATAATTACACGATGTAAGTATTTAAATGTGTATGACTATTACGTATGCGAACATAAATTACATGTGATGATTACATTTCCGTACCATACACACATCGAGGTTGAGTCTAGTTGTATGTATGTATATATTTGTGAAGATTGGCATTTAATGTTTCTTTATTGTTTTTATTCACATTCATTTACCTATACTGCCGGCATAATAAACAAAATTACAAACGTGTGTACCGCAAAATTTCATCAGGACTTATTCAGCTTGCCAAAAAATACCTCAGTAGTTGTCACGAAATTTGTTGATTCAATTGATTTTAACTTTGAAAGAGATTTTCTTGTAGAATATTAAAATTGAAAATAAGGACGAGTGCTGCTCTTTTTTTTTTTGATTCATTCATTTCTGTTTGTGGCTAAAATCCATATGTTCAATGATAAAATTGGGTATAGAACGTAGAATGTGTTTCAGTGGTTTGGTTCATTTAAAAAGTCAGGTCGAATTTGTAAAATGCTCCGGGCTTTACAGTGTTCCCTGTATTTTTTTTTTAAATTTCATATTCACACTGTTGATGTGCGTGTGTGTGTGTGTGTGTGTGTGTGTGTGTGTGTCTGTGTGTGTGTGTGTGTGTGTGTGTGTGTGTGTGTTTGTGTTTGTGTGGAGACGAGACCATGCGGTTCGTCAGATTTACGAATGAAAACGTGTTTTGTAGTTAGATATGCATTTGATTAACCGAAAACAAAAAATAGTGGACCACACTATACTCGAACCAATGCACGCGTTCCTCCATTCAATGCATTTTCGACGATATTCGCTGGAAAATAAATTCGATGCTGGATGAGAATTCGGAATTCATTCAAGCATTCGGCTTTTGGTTTTGACCGATATAATAGTAATTATAAGGTTGAACGGACGAATCGATCGATAATGCTTGCGCGTTTTTGTTTGATGATTTCAATAATTTGTAGAAACTTATAATAAAATTATAATTTATATTTCACTTTTAATTATCATAATAGGTCGTAACAATTCATATTATTTGTTACTATATTTATTTTATTGCAAAACGTTTTTTTTTTAGTAAGCAGGAAATGTTTGTATGATTCGCAAAAATTAGAAAGTTGGATCGATACTTTTGAAAATATGTGATTTCTTTCAAAATTTACGAAATAGCTTAACTGTCTTTACATGCGTGTTGAATTACAATTATAAATTTTCTACAAGAGAACCGTTTATTTGCAACATCCTGAAGTTAACAGTGTTTTGTCCAATGAGCCGACAAAATTCGCACCAACAACAATGTGCCAACGTGCAATGGCATAAGAACGTGTGTTTTGTATTTTGCGGTCCTTCATGAATAGTGCAGTGCATGAATTTTGCAAACTATCTCATTCCCTATTCCACAGGAGTATAAACTATATGAATGGCATGGCATTCGAATTGAATATGCATCAGTAGTAGTAGTGACATCGAAGAAGCATGGAAAGTTGGTAAACTTCCATGAAGCTGTTCATTCAAGCAAAAACTTTCTGCTTGTCGTTTCGAGAATATCGCGGTGGATACGTCGCCGTCACTCGATGTTGAATCCGCGGGTAGACATGCACTAGGTATTATATGCATATATAGACCTCCTAGGACCTAGACGAATAGAATTCTCGTCAGCGTGTCATCGTTTGGGATGTTGTGCGGTCGACGGTTGCGTTGAATCGAAGGTGTACATATCGGGGGTGGTGGTTTCAGCAAGCACATTATGAATGTGAGAGTGTTGTATGTACATATAGAGGTATTCTACGAACCCAAACTCTTTGCACGTACTCCGGGGCATGTTGTAGTTGAGATCGGTATATAAAGTTGTTGCTGTTGTGTTGCGTAAATGTGCCGGCAAGTGTTTGACGTCACGGCTCGTCAGCTGATTGCATAATAACAAAGTAAGGTGGGCGGCGCGCTCACTGATCATATGTCAGTTCAAGTTCAAGGACGGTCCTTGCATGTTTAACTACACTTTTGTGCGCAATTAAAAAAAAAAATAGACGCATATGCTGCAAGCAATCTATACGCACGCAGTATCCTATATAGGTGTAGATATGTCACGACGAGAAGTGCCAGTTGATAGCAAGCAAGTTATGATGTTGGTCATATGCCAAGTGCTGAAGGTCCGAATTGAAATGAATGAGCCGAAGCAGACAAACGGAAGCGAGTATAGTCATTAGCATATCGACGCATCGCAATCTGCATGTTTCGATTAAATATACGTGGAAATTGAATTTGTCCTCAGCTAGATAGTACTTACTGCGACAGGACGACCGACAACCGAAAGCAATTTGAAAGGAACATGTATTTTTTTATAATATGATCAATTTAGTTGGTTTTAGCACTTGTTTATCATCGAAGGTCTAAAAAAAAAGTGCAAATTCGCACCGTTCGAAAATGTTTGAATTAAAAACTAATGCGAAACGGCCCGCATGACCATCAATCATGAATAAATAAATTGTTTCTATTTTGTTCACATAGTATTAATTTGCGGTGAAACTGGGTGAAATCATTACAAGTTTTCAACGCTTCATTTTAATTATTAATGACATAGATGTTTTCGTACACCCTGTAGGTATGCGTGTTTGTTGTGTGTATGTGTATGGACATTTTACGTTGAAATTTCAATCATTAGTACGTTTACTTGCAGCAAATCCTTGTACAGAGTATCTCGTACGGTTTAATTCAATTCGTTCATGTCGAACTGATGTCGGTCTGATGCAACAACATAAACGAAGGACGTGTGCAGTACGATTATGCAGCTTTTCCAAAACGAATTTAATTTATTTCTGATAAAGTAATTTTAATATTTTACTTTCATAAAATGCTCATAAAATATTCTCATTACGATAGGGTAATACATATTGGGATATTTTAATACACGGAGATATCAAATCAGCTGTCACACCATAAAGTAAGGCAGGCATCAGTTGAAGGAGAAGGAGACGATGTCCTTCCTACCACTAAATATACACAACTCCCAAAATCGTCTTCATTTATCGTTTCAAGTTTTCAATTTACATATTTAATTATTTTTTTATTTTACCAAAGAAAAAACACAAACACCGTGTCGTCAAAATATTTATTGCTCAGATATTTATTTAGTCCTTTTTTAGAGCAATATAAACAAAGGTATGTGTTGCACGAAACAAGAATTCATATCTTGAATTGGCTCTTCTTGTTCTCAAAAATCAAGAGAAGAATGGTAGAATCTCGATAATGAACAATTAAGATTATTAAGAATTATATTTTGGAGTTTTTTTTTTATATTAATTATATTAAATATTTTTTTCTACACCGATTTAGTTATATGGTCATTATTAGCATTTTTTGTGTGATTACTGGTACCTATAACTCACTACCGTGAGTAATGGATTTTCATTACTCACTACCGTGAGTTATGGATTTTTAGAAATTACTGCAATTAAATACATTGATCGCGTATCAAAGTTGAACAAGATTTAACGAATTTGAAGTGACGGATCGATTTGATCTATATGATCTAAAATCTCGACGCAACTATAGATAGCAACCTGATAAATACTGTCAAAACTGTATGTGATCACTTGTCAATTTCGTTGAGAAATCCCAATTTGTATTTTGTGTTAAAAATAGTGCAAGGTGTAGAAAAAGTATAGTGTTATATTCGAGATTATGGCTATTGTTCACTCAGATGAATTTGTGCCACTCGCCTAGCGGCTCGTGGGCTCAAACATCATCTTCGTGAGTGATGGCTATCATAATCGCTCATATAATAAATAATATACTATTTATTTTTATATCTGAAATTTTGCAATTATAATGAAGAAATTCTTGAAAAAATCACTATTATGAACAATCTCGTTGATTCAAATATAAATCGGGTTCTTGTCTTCTTGATCGACAGGAATTTCTGAAAATCAAGAATTTCGTGAAACCCTAGACACCCTAGAGCAGGGCTTCTTAAACTTTTTTCATTCACGACCCCATTATAAATATAAAAGAAAGATATATAAATAATTTGTTATGATATATTGATTAGGTAACAATATACATACATATGAAAAAATATACTTGCGTGTGTGTGAGTGTGATTCTGTCACAAATACACATCTAGATTTTATAAGTTCGTATATTTAAATATTTTACATTAAAATTTGGCGACCCCAGGATTTTCCTAAGCGACCCCATAGTTTATTAAGCCCTGGAGAATACTATATGTTGAGGTGCATGTTTAAATTTAAAGGAAAGTTAAATTTATGTCACTGCCGTCAGAGTGCCGTCTCGTCCGTATATAGAATTTGATTCACTTCACTGACACAAATATGTATATCACGCTTTGTGTCTGACTTTCAGATGGATGAATTGTTCACTGCAAAGAGCATGAGTAACGATTCTGTATAACTAACTACTCTCTCGTACTAGTATTTTTTTATCGATTTTACTATATAATACCTACACCGAATTCACTTTCGTTTTATATGTGATGCAAGTATCATATGTGTAGGTGGGATTGCAATATGTGTTTATCTGCACCTGCAAAGCATAAGTTACAATATTATTTTAGCGTCCGCAATAGTTAGTATTTTGATGGTTTGCTCTACTCCAGCGGTTTCCAAATTTGATGTTACTACGCCTCCCTTAAAAATATTTAATCATTTGGCGCCTCCCCCCCCCCACCATTTCATAAAATAATAAAAACACAACAAAATTTACTCCTAAAAAATTTATTCTTCCATTTCTTACAGATAAAACTTTAGCTGTCATTTGGAAAATTTTTCACTGTGACTAATGGGAGGCGCGCCTGACAGTTTGGGAAACGCTGCTCTACTCTACTGATATGCAAACAAACAAAGCAGCAAATGAGCAAAGGGAAACTTGTTGATGAATTAAACTTGTTTAGTGTTACAATTCCATTTTCTCTATACGATCTTACCAAATATCGATTAGAATAAAATAACGATTTGTTTGGTTGTTTGGTTGGTTGGTGGTTGATCTGCTGTTTAGTTGCGTGTTAAGAGAATAAAACACTTTAACTTGATTTATTGTATCGATGAGAAGGAAAGGAGAGCTTGTTTTGTCGGATGCTGGGCTCTCCTCGGAAACTCGTACAAATAAATATATTCGAGTTTTCGGTGCTCAGCTCACCTACACCATTTCAATTTAAAGGTCTCCTTTCTATAAATGTATATGTGAGTAAATGTTTTGGGGCAGGTCAGTGAAGAATCCCATTGTCATTCTGCGTTCTGCGTGTGACCCTCCGGTCTTTACCACAGTCGACCTCATAAATACTAATTTATTGACTACCTGATGCTTATCTTTCCGTTGCCTCAGTTGCCTGTTTTAATTGTACTACAATTTGTCCTACTTTTGTTGTGGTTTACGCAATAAAAAGCTGCAAACAATAGTACTCCACATTGATTAATTCAACCATCTTATAGATATTAATTTATTGTTACTTTTCAGATGCCATCTGGTTATAGTGGAGCCCCAAGCCCCGGATACGGTGACAGTGGTAGAGGGGGCTGGCCCGGTTCGCCGGTGACGGGGCAACATGGACCAGGAAGTCCCGGCCCGCCACCGTCCTCGGTGCCGGTCAGCCAACCTTCTCCACAGCCCTCGCAACCGCCAAGCCATTCGCCCGGACCTGGATTACCACCAAGTCCGTCGCATCAAGCCCCTTCAAGCCAGCATCAGGTAATATATTAAAGAATTTATGAAAGGAACTAGAAATATTTTTGCGGAAATTGTGTTGTAGGGTTTCCCCAATCGGCCAGCCCAGCCAACAACTCCTAATGCACATGCTCCAGACCAGGCGGTAAGTGTTTCTTTCTCTTTTTATTTTATATATTGCTTCCTTTTTGATTCAAACTACAAAACAAACTGGACAGTATAAATCGATGAATACAATTACGATGAATTTGTGTTTGTTTGAATAGTTGTTTGTCTAGCCTCGTAATATTTGAATAGAATACCAAATTCATGTTATCATCATCGTCTCGTCATTATTTTACATGTCCTCGTATTTCGTTCGAAACTGTGCGCGATTTCAAGTCGTTTCAAACATTTTGAACAATTCGACGTGTCGCCTCCGCCACCACCGCTACTCATCTATCTCAATTTGTTTGCGTGCTTGCTCACCAATCGATTTTGCGTTATTTGGTTCCGTTTTCTTCCATTCCACAGTATGGGGCACAAATTAAACGTATGTTTTTAAATTTCCATTGTTTTTAGTGAAACAGTTCGATTCACGTTTATACACAAATTATTTTTTCTGATGCGGCCGCTACGGAATTAGACTTTCACATAACTCAGCGGTTCCCAACCGGGAGGCGGCGACCCTCGAAGGGATCACTTAGTAATTTCTGGGGGTCGCCTGTACTCAGCTCCAAATAACTAAACTTGTGGCTCAAATGCAAGTTCATGCATCGCATTAGTTTAGTTATCACTGTAAAAAATATTTTCACTCTAGGCCACTCTAGACTAATGCTGAACGGGTCCACTCGATTTAGAGTAATTTATTTCACTCGTAAAATAGAGTTAAGTTTAGAGTCTTCGCTACTCTATGGTAGAGTGAAATATCTTCTCTATTTTTGGGTAAATTATAACAGTCTAGAGTTCTTATACTGTATTATAGAGTAAATAGTTTGTTGACTAGAGTTCAATAAATACTATAACTAGATCAAAAATAGTTATTAAGGAGAGTTAATAGCATCTAAAGATAATGAAATATACACTCTAAACTAGAGTATATGATTGCACTCTGTCGGACTGTAATATCTACTCTAGTTAGATTTTAATTAGAAGAGAAACCATGCAGGCGGGAAAATAAAAAATTTCATTATTGTATTAATTCATTTATTTAAAAATTGG
>JARJEB010031504.1:0-17792 GCA_030264535.1 Liometoxenus newtonarum
TAACGGAAAATCCTACCAACAGCGCAAGACGTATGGGGATGCAATTGAATCGTGGACCTAATTTTGTGTGAAAAACTTTGATTAGAGAACATCATTTTTGAGCGATTTGCGCTCGAAAAACGCTAAAAACCGTATTTTCAGAATTTTTTATTAATTTTAAATTTGTTGATCATAACCAGTAAAATTGATGCTTGTTTGACATATTACTTTCTTTTAATGTCAATCGCACAGATTAATTGTCAGACGCTGTCTTGATTTGAGTAATACTAGGTAGATGGTCCGTAGTATCATTTTTTTGTTCTAAAATTTGAAAGTCGAATTTCTCGTAAATGAAGCAAAATTTAAAAAAAAGTTATTTCATAATTTCGAACCAAAATTCGACGGTGAATCTGGAATTTCTCTTTGGACCTCGAGTTAGGAGACACCCTGTATATTGGTAAAACAAATAATAATTTTGAACTCCTGACAGTCCTGACAAGTGAAATTATGATAAAACAAATTTCGAAAGCTATGAACCTCAGTTGCTAATTTACAGTCAGCATTCTAAGATATACGAATTCGAAAATATCTGTGGTAAAAAATCAATCTCTATTGTTACTACTAATATGGTAAAGCCCATTGACTCATGAATTTTAGTTTCAATAAATATTGCAAAAAAGGAAATCTAAAAAATTAACTTTTATCTTGTAGGGACTGTGTCCCAACATATCTTCTGCTATACTTTACAATGCACTTCTAATTTTTTCTTTATTTCTTGCTTACAATATTTTCTTACAATCTGCTGACCACATGTGACTTCTAACACCGTTTCAAGCTTTCTGCTATTTGTAAGAAGTAGAAGTAGACTGCGGATTCCAGGCCCGCCACCTTATGGAGATTTAACATGGGTGTCGTAGGCACGCCACTTTATGAGGGCATTTCATCCGATCCGATCATCAGATCATCTGATCTGATGATCTGATCTGATGAATTGATCTGATGATCGAATCTGATGATATGATCTGATGAACTGATCTGATGAAATGCCCTCATAAGGTGGCGTGGCTACGACACCCATGTTAAATCTCCATAAGGTGGCGGGCATAGAATCCGCAGTCTACTTCTACTGTAAGAGCTTGAGACTAGGTACTTCTTCTTCAGCCTTCAACTCGTACAGTTCACTTTTCAATCTTCATCTCAACCAAATATATTTTGCAATGTAAGCAATAAAAGCAATTCAACCCGTAAATGCGTGTATAAGTTATTTCTACGCATTCCTCATCACCCACAGATATTAACTCCACAATCCAATTTCAATTGGAAAAATGCAAATGATTTGGATGGCTTATGCGGGGAGAATTACAATTCCAACTCTTAAAATTTTTCTCACTTTCCTATCAAAGTATAGTAAATAATAATGATTTACCTGTTTGCTTTTGGTACATTTTTTTGGATTTTTTGGTCTAATGTGGGGCGTCTCGGGATAACCGCGACCTCAAAACTTAACCATCATCTTCCATAATGTTATTTGAAGAACGCACATCTTGACTTCGGTGCCGCGGTTTTCCTTTCCTTTTTACACGTATTTCTTTTCTCAACATCTTTCTCGACTAAAGCGCTCTTAGATAGTTGGTACGATCGTTACCACACCAGCCATCTTCATCCTCATTATCTTACATATTTTACTGTATTAAAATCGCAGATTTAAACCCCAGCAGCTTCGAATTGAATTTTACCGGGTAATAAAATAATTTCGCACAGCCATCAGAGGCGTTAAAATATATTTTATTGAAATGGAAATGTTATCGCATTTTCCACTTTTTGCCTTCCTTTCCATTTTCTATACTTACCAAAAACTTGGTTATGACCATTTAAATGTAAAGTTGCATTTTATCATCAATTCTCATCTTATTATAATTTTAAATGGTTCATATACCTAAGTCAACGTTTAAATTCGAAATAAATTGATTCATTTTTAGTTAAAAAATTTGAAAGAATATTTTCGATTTATTTATAGTTTTATACCTTTGAGACCTGAGAAAACAAAGGTTTAATAAAACTTCTAAAATTTGTCGTGGAAAATATTGCAACGTAAACAAAAACAACCCGCAAATCGAAAAAGTGTTGAAAAAATGAATTCGACGAATAATAGTTACTCTTTTCCAGCACCCGTAGATATTGTTTTAGATCCATATATAAAGTAACTCTCCAAAGAATGGGGTTAAGGATATATAAATCCCATGAAAACAGATTTCAAAACTTAAATTAGTTTCCCTAGTTTTCAGTCTGTTGGGAGCACCCAATAGGAAGTTGCACCAAGAAAGAGCCTTGCCTCTTTTCAGCGAACAGGCTCAGGACACAGGTAAGTGCTTCTTCTATCGTATTCTTATTTTCGTAAACGAAAACGAGTATACGTTATATTCCTGATGCTACGTGTTCGTTAACCTGATGTGTAATGTGTATGCAAGTTGCATATATCCAGCACACATTACACGAATGTACCAAGAGGAAATTCAAAATATGTACAAAGAAAAGTAGCCAGCCTCCCAGGACCATATTATCCATAAGTCAGAGTAGGCACTGTGCCCAGGGCCTACGAAAATTTGGAGGGCCTACGAAGACTGATGAGATGAAAATTTGAGACTTTAGAGCTTTTTTTTGGTCACCGCTTTCTCGGATATAGCATTTACTACTTGAGACTTGAGAGCCTTTTTTGGGTTTTTTTTTTGTTGGTTTTTTCAAAAATTCAAGTTAAGTGCCTAGGGCCTACGATAGGCATAATCCGGCCCTGCAGCCTCCGGATGATAAAATCAACAAATAAATGTTCTACAGCACCACACTAGATTTGTTAGAACTCTGTGTTCGATTCCAGGCGTAAATTAAAAATTAGTAAATTTACAAATGTCATCCAAACAATTATCTACAATTCATTTTGTTATTTATGACTAAACTGTGAATCTTCCAGTGGTATGATGCAAAAATGTAATTTGAATTCCCGTGATGCGTAAAGAAAACCTGGCCGAACGGAATTTGAAATTTTCGCTCGT
Organism: Liometoxenus newtonarum; assembly: GCA_030264535.1. Classification (NCBI taxonomy): domain Eukaryota; kingdom Metazoa; phylum Arthropoda; class Insecta; order Coleoptera; family Staphylinidae; genus Liometoxenus; species Liometoxenus newtonarum. The sequence continues at coordinate 3,027 of JARJEB010031504.1, forward strand.
AGAGAAAAGCGACGAATGAAAATGGTCAGACTATCTTTACACACGATATGCGAACATAAAAGCTTTGTTCCAACATACGCTAAAAGAGGTTTCAAACCGTTAGACGCATGCGTAGTACTGAAAAGTTTGTTGCTCCAAAACATATTCCAGCAATTTTGTCCAGAATCTAGTTCAGATCGGTTAAATCAGTTTGTGGACGCTCAATCTAATTTTTTTGACGCTGACTGTTTACTAACCTACACTTTATAAATTCCTCACATAACTAAGATTGCAAACGAACCAAGACACAAACACGGGAGGGAACGATTTAAAGGATTATTACTTAAACCGATTTTGGATACATACAAATCGATTTCGAACTACGTGTTGGAACAAAACTAATATTAGGTACCTAAGTACGTATACTTTGTGCATACGCTTATTTGCCCGACCTATCTAGGTAAGAATCTAGATCAAAGAGTAAACAAAATATGCCTCGGCATTCCAATCTACTAAATTTATAGCTCTCCGCTCGAAGCAACTGCAACTGTTTCAAATGCATGCGTCGTTATATTCATAAGGTTTGGATGAAGCAGACCAATAGTACTTAGAAAATTGCAGGAGCGAGCTAATTAAATGCACTTTTACACTCGACCCGCCGGTAATTAAATATTGGAACAACAAACAACTAATTATTCGTATGCGCTTCTAATAATTCTCTTGCTTCAGAGTAGGACATAAGATCAGGCAGCTGGCGTTCTATAGGTTTCTTGTAAGTTTCTAATGTTGTTTAGACTTTTGCTTTAACATCAGAAAAGACAAATTACTTTTATGCATCACTATATGTTAATAACCTATAGTCAACTATTCCTAATTATTCGAAATTAATATGAACTTCCTTTAAATTATAAAATAAATTACGACGTAATGTAACACGTATAATGTAATTTAACGAGGTTTCGTTTGGTTTGGTTTGGTCAAACATACCTTGCCAAAATACAAATGGACGCATTAATCATATTAGAATAAGTTAGGTTAGAGTTTAGAAAACTAACCTAAAAAAAAGCGAAAAGTCAGTTGACTGAATTCAAAAACACAACATATCAATTTAAAAAAAGAGTTTAATTTAGAAGAAAAAAGTCGTTAAAGTACAAGCAAAAAATGTTAACAGTAGTTTGTAGAGTTTATGTGCATATCTGATTTTAACCTCAACGGGTGACAGTCAGGTCAATAGTAAGGATTAATACGAGAAGCAACCCATTAAACAGCCGAGCCGGTAGCGGCTGCATGCAACTTGCAAGCTTCAAGTTTAATATATGGGATTAATTTTATTGCATTTATAGGCTGTATGTGCCGCTGTACATGTTAGGCTAGTATATGTCTCCGGCTCTGGATGTTTGCGTTTGATGTGTTCCAGAATGGGGTGTTTATGGTGGGATACGCGCGCGCGTTTCACCGTCGTCGCGCCGTACCAGAAGCGGATATCGCGTTCTGTCTGCACCCTGTTTCACCCGGTCTCAACTGGGTCTCGCTGTTTTCCAGGTCTTCACATTTCGAGGGCAGTAACAAACAACAGACCAAAAAATAAAGGGATGTAAATTTCGGTTTCTGTAGTTTTTGCCGAATACCTAATACGTCCCTGTCGAAGCATTTTCCTATTTTCCAACACCGTGCTATATATTTATATATGAGTATATCGTGCGACTAGGCACTCTTTCATTTAGTCCGTGCGCTCGTTACACGTAGAATAAAATGATGCATGAATTATTCCCGAAAAATGTAAATGAAATGCGAAAGCAAGCAAGAAGTAAAAAAATCAACACAACGTAAAAGTGTATGTATATACGAGTATATATTCGCCTTGGCTTTTGGGGGGGAGAACTATGTACTCTCCACCACGACAACAACGTCGGGACGTCCGCATCGTTTTTAGCACGCTCTCCTCGAAAACTTATGACTCTCTTATATTTCGTATAATAAATAGAGTTTTATACAGACGGAAATTTGTAACTGTCCGTCGACTGTCGACTGGCAGGACCGGCTACTGCGTGAATCGCTTTAACTAATATATGGAAAAGTTAAAAAAAAATGCACAACCGAAACGAAAAGGAAATAAAGAAGGAAAAGAAGTACAAATAGAGAAAAACTGTGGACTCTTTTGAAGATTATATATGTTCATAATATTACATGAAATTAATGGATTCATGAAAGGTACTTTATCATGCTATTAATAGAATTTGAAGTTGTGAAGTGAAGCGGATTAAAAAGGAAAAGCACAAAAAAAAGGAAATAGAAGAAAAGAGTGAACGCGGCACGGAAAAATGTAAATGACATTTAGGTAAAAGGCGTTCATTTAGAGGAGAGACGTTCAATTCAAATCCAGGAAGCAGGAAAAGAAGGAGGAAATTTAATGAAATTAATCATTTTTTCATTTATAGTTGTTTACGTTATGCCATGAATATTAATGCTTTCTATTCTTTATTTTGCAGAACATAACACAAATCTGCATTGAACATGAAAATTTACTTTTCATTCCATGAAATTTTATGTTTTATTTGTATTTAAACTATTCTAATATGCATTTTCTTGGTAATGCGACAGAGCTGGCCGCGCACAATAGGCAACCAGGCGGGCGTTCTTCCTCGTGGCCGTTCACTTCGGGCATTTCATGATTCGTGCCCGGTCTCTAGCATCTTTACCGTCCAACGGTACCCATCTATATTGTTACAGTAATAAGAAAATTTAATTGAACTGGCATCAGCGGTTCTTATTAATGTGATGATGAATTCAGGAAATGCATGCAAATGGCTACACGACAATCAATTTTCAATATAGATATGTGTGGTCACGACCTATACAACACGTTGTATAGTCTAGGCTAGGGAGTGACGTATGCGTAAAGCTTCGTTGGCTTGGGTTTGGTTCTAATATGCATTTTCTTTCCTAACTTCTTTGTAAGGAGACAAAGCTGGCCGCGCACCATAGGCACCCAGGCGGACGTTCTTCCTCGTGGCCGTTCACTTCGGGCATTTCATGATTCGTGCCCGGTCTCTAGCATCTTTACCGTCCAACGGTACCCATCTATATTGTTATAGTAATAAGAAAATTTAATTGAACTGGCATCAGCCGTTCTTATTAATGTGATGATGAATTCAAGAAATGCATGCAAATGGCAATACGACAATCAATTTTCAATATAGATATGTGTGGTCCTGTTGTATAGGCTAGGCTAGGGAGTGACGTATGCCTAAATCTTGGTTGGCTTGGGTTTGGTTCTAATATGCATTTTCTTTCCTAATTTCTTTGTAATGAGACTGAGCTGGCCGCGAACTGTAGGCAATCAGGCGGACGTTCTTCCTCGTGGCCGTTCGCGTTATCTTGGTCGCTTTCGGTTTCATGTTTCATTCCCGGTCTCTTGGATCGTAACCGTCCAACCGTACCCAATAAGAAAATTTAATTTGATCATTATTGAACTGGCTTCAACGGTTCTTTTTAATGTGATGATGAATTCAGGAAATGCATGCAAATGGCAATACGACAATCAATTTTCAATATAGATATGTGTGGTCGTGTTGTATAGGAGGCAATGGAGTGACATATGCTTAAAGCTTGGTTGGTTTGTCTGCCTGGCTGGCTGGTTGGCAATAGCATTCTGACGGGCGTAAATCTCCGTTTAATCGTCGAACGCATCCCAAATGATTTATCTCGTCCGATTCACGGATAATTTAATTAAAGTAAAATATTTGAGTTAAGTCGGAAATAATGTGTTTCGATATAAATGTCAACCGAAAACATGTTCCGCTGGTTTTCAAAATGCCTGTTGAAATCATTCGTATCACTAAGCCATTCATTCATTTCCAGTTAAAACTAAAGTCCAAAACAGCATGATTCCGTGTATTGCGTGTGTGCCATCGGACAACTGGTAGTTGCTCATTTGTCTTATTCGAAATACGTTTTTGTCGTTTCCGTTTTTAATTACAGTTTACATTTACAAAAATGTTCTCGTAAAACTGTCAACATCACCAAAGAAAGAGACTAAAAAAGGAAAAAAGCCACGAAATGAAAAGAAGAGTCATCACGATCACTATTTCTGGTCTGCTTCTTGCGGAAAAGCTTTTAACATAAAACATAATGTGTTTTGAAAGAAATTAACTAAAGAAAAGCAATTTTTAATCTCGACTGCATTAAGACTCCATATTTGCCCATTCGCAAATAAAAAGAAAATGAATAAAGAGTAACAGAGTAACAGAAAAGATGAAAACGAGGCAACAATGTAGGAAAATAATTAACTTAAAAGCACGTCAACGAACGACTACGACTAATTGGCACCTAATTAGTTATCAGGCGACGAAAGTAAAAGAAATGAAAATAAACAAAGCTCACCTAGTATTTGACTTAGTACGGTCCGTCCGTCTTCGCCGAGACAAGCACTCCGGGCATCGAAGGGATTCGTGAACTGTACGAAGGCGTATCCTTTGTGCATAGAGATTCCTGCAAGAAAACAAACACAAGGAAACTTTAAATATAGCTAGGTATATGAATGAAAACAACAGGTAATTAAAGTTTAATATTCAATACATCCTAAGCTTTTAAATATTGATATGACTGTTCTGTTGAAGGAAGATGCAAGCAAACATGTTTAGTTTAAATAGATTTAGTTTAAGATTTCCTGTGACGAGAAGTGAATCAGGGAACAAGGATGCTTGTATACTTAAACACAATGGAAACTGGATTAAGAAGGGTTTTCCTTTGGGTTTCCCGAATCAACGTCAAGCATGCACGATGTATAAAGTTAAAGGAAACAAATAGACTGAACTGAAGAGCGAAGTAGAAAGAGATGAAGAGGAAAAGTAGAAAGTGAATCGTTAAATTCTAAATAACATATTCTATTAACTTATAAGGACGACGTCAAGATGTTGTCATTAAATTTCCATTATACTCTCCATCACGTGGCAACTTTGAGTTTTTGTTTATATCTACGTGTCTTCGATAACACCCTCGTGAACTTTATTAGGGACAATGATAGAAATTATTATTTTTTATGACTTGTATAAAAATCAGAGTTTATTGTCGTATGTGCTCTGTTGGACTAGAAAAATAAACGAAGTTGTTAAAAAAGTCTCTATACTTATATGTATATAATTAACTAGAATGGTAACTTTATAAACTTCGACATTCGGGCGGTATAGTTAACAGTTGGGTTTTCAGCTGTCACCTCGGGCAGTCGCCTTGAGCGTTAGGGTTTCATGCTCGACCTCTTGCCTGGTGTCCGTGCACCTGTACAGTCTACGACTCTACGACTTCCGGGCGACCTCGGTAAGTAAGATGGTAACCCCTACAGTAATTGTCGTTTACGTGTGCTTTGCGGCTTGTGGAATTTCTAGAGATTAAATGTATTCTTGTACATTCGGTTGGTTGCCTCTCTGATCGATTGACGTATGTCATGCGTGCGTTGTGAATGTATAGGATGCGTTACAACATTACTTAAATATAAAAAATATCTAAGTTTACCACAAAAATAATTTTGCTCTGAGTGTAAGCTCCATTAAAGCATTGATCACGGTTACCAGGAATCTGATTTGCTTCTGTCGACTGCATAATTTATTTAAAAAAATTAATCCTGCTATTATATGATATATAGTGTCTGGAAACTTAATTCTTTTCAATGTTCTTTCTCCCTTCCTGTTCTTGCCTAACTACTTATTAGAAAGAAGCTTTTAGGTTGTCGGTGCTCTTCGCTTCGTAACTTTCATTGATGTGGTGCAGCTAGTGCTTCACATGTATACGAACCATTAAAGTTTTACGAAAAAATATAACCTACAAAAGGAATAAAAATATATAAATAAAACGTGTTATTTCATACACATAGGACGATAAATTTCAGCATAAAACAACAACTTCTTATACAAGTCGGTATTCTTTTGTTATGTTTTGTATGTACTTGGGAATTGTACGACCGAAATGGGAAAGATGAGTACGTAACGAGCAATATTTTCAATATATGGCCATTTCTGTAAAACAAATAAAAGGATAAAGACCGTATGCATTCGAAATATTAACTGACCTCGTATACTTATCTCATACAATGGCGACAACGCCAGCAGTAGGTAGGTAAATATAAAAAAAAAATACATTGCCAATTGAATATTTTCTGCGTCATAAATATCAAACAAGTAAATACTTTTTTTTGCACCAGAGACATTCGATTTTAAAATTTATTGACTTCAAGTGAAGGATTATTTTAGTTGTAAAATTTTTCCAATTTATGATACACCCAGTATATAATTTCTGTAAAAATTGTACTTTACTATTCCAAAGACTGTTGATTTCAACATACTCGTAGTTTGCGAAAAATGATAATTAATTTCTTATCACTGTTTTTTCTCAGTAAGTAAGTAATTCTATTTTTATTCGTCGTCTTCTTCTTGGTCTCTTCGTCTTCTTATTATTTACGATTGCGACTGAGAATTAACGCTAATGGAAATCGAGCACTTAATCTATTTTTCGAAAAGCAACAGTTGAAACTAAACTAATAGCATTATTGATTGCATTTGTTACTTTATGCTGTGATGGTCCCAAGACCAAGACCAAGCGCAAAGCAACTTTAATTCACTGTAAAAACTTTGACAAATGGATAAAATACTTTCATATACTTTCCCCTCAACGTCAAGAGCATCGAACGAAGTCTACCAGAATCCGAAACGTAGATGATTAGTACGTCTGGATACACTTTGGGAGTTTGGACGAGAACAAATGGAAGAGGAAGAATGAAGCGAACAAACAGTAAAAATGAAGTACTTAGCAAAAAAACCCTGAATATACAATAATAACAGTTATCAAATATACTTTCATTTCGTTTCCATTCGTTATTCTTTTAAAAGTTGAAAAGTTTTTCGAAGATTAAAAAATGCGAAATTGAAAAAATTAGGTCAAATTTAATTTTCTAAACTTTTCAACTACAACAGAAAACTAAGTGGTACGAAGAAGTCTTCTTCCACACCACTAAACGCCATAATCGATTAGTAGAGCAATTAATATCAATAAAACTTCCTTATCGACAGCCTTTATGCTTCTCATATTAGGTCCTATTAGGTGAACTTTCGATCGCAACTTTTTTGGTCCTTCAGTCTTACATCAGTAATATCGACAGCATCGATTCCTTGTAAGGGAAAAGTTAGAAAAGTTCTTGGCGCCGAATCGCATTGAAATTTTCTGGTCTATTGTCACACATACAATTTCAATAATTCTCAAGGATATAGGACAGAGAAACTCGTATATAAAAATCACAGAAATAAATCTGCTACTTTAGTTACTATATAGTAAGCCAGTAAGAAGAATGAAGCAAACGAGCAGGAAAATGCATAAAGTGCGCATTTTCAAAAATTTGCATTTTATAATTTACATATTTTAAAACGTTACAACCGCTATAGTAACTTGTTACGAAAGTGTGGTAAGTAAATGGCTGCAAGGACGCTCCTCTGGCTGAGATTATTCTTGTTTCCAGTATTTTCTTCAAAAAAAAGTTATTTACGCGTCATATACTTTATTAAGTAAAAGAAAAATAAAAAAGTTGGTATATTGCTAAAAATGTTTCTGAGAAACACAATGAATTTCTTTTCTTAAAGTAAATTATTAAACACGTAAAATGTGTGTTTACAAGGGATATAAACGAAGTAATTTTCTTTTAATTTCAGAGTGAAGCATGTAACAAGCAATTGCCGACAAATTGTGAGGCTGGGAAAATGTGTTTCCACCGAACAGGTCCAACGGCAATTGGAACCTATTTAAAGTTTGTCACGTTGTTTCAGCAAAATTTGGTTCAATTCATGCCGCGTTGTAAGAGCGCGAAATTCTGAAGGAAAACAAGACAAATGTGCCATATATTTGCTGTACAGGGACCTGATTTGGCCAACCGAACATAAGGATTTGACATGTAAAATTTCTGCCCCCAAATAGAACAACAGCAAAAATAAAAGACAATAGTTTATGCCCAACCCATAGAGATATAAGTCTATATAGAGAGAACATAAAGCCGAATTATGGGCGAGGGGCATCAAGCCAGGGGACGGAAGTGGATTAAATCAAATCTCCATATTGTGTTGCACCTAAAAGGCTCGGAATTTGAAATAGACTCCAGTCCCGCGTCACTAGTATGTGCGTGTACTTTGGGTAGTCTTAATTTTAGGGTTTAAGTTTGTGATGGTGCAACTCACTGTGGCAATATCATCCCTCTAGAAATATTAGAAGTAAAACTGACTGCTAAAACCTAGCATTTATCGTTAAAATCTAGGATTTACCAATATTCGGACTTTTACAGTAACATATATTTGCTAATACAAGAATCAGAACCGAATAAATGCTGGATGCACCTAATATAAGTAATGAAATATGAAACATGTAAAATTTTAAATGTAACATGTACAATTGGAAAATGAGAAAAACGATGGACGTGAGGGAAATAAAATAATGACACAAAAGATTGTGCCGAGGAAAAATTGAAAATAATGGGGTGTAACATGTGAACTGGAAAGCATTTATTATGTGACAACATGTTAGACGATATTAAGTTTACCAAAAGAATTGTTTCAGATTGCACCAAGATTTTTTCCTCTTTTCAATGCCCTGAATTTATTTGAATGTGGAAAATATGAGCTTGGGAAGAAAGGATTTAAAAAATTCCCGCTGATGTAAAAATGAACCTGTCAAGTTCTTTTTTTTCTACACCTATTTAGTTATATGGTTATTATTAGCATTTTTTGAGTGATTAATGGACGTGTAACTGACTGCCGTGAGTTACGGATTTTCATAACTCACTACATAACTCATTTTCAGAAATCACTGCAATTAAATAAAATTGACCGCGTATTAATGTTCAACAAGATTTAACGAATTTGAAGTGACCGATCCAACTTTCTATATGATCTAAAATCTCGAAAGAACCCGAAGAATTCCGAGCATAGCTCGATGTGAATCGCCCGCCATAGTGTTGCTTCATCGAGAAATCACAATTTGTATTTTGTGTTAAAAATAGTGCAAGGTATAGAAAAAGCATAGTATTATATTCGCGATTATGAGCATTGCTCACTCAGATGAATAGCGCTACTCGCCTTGCGGCTCGTGGGCTCAAACGTCATCTTCGAGAGCAATGGCTGCATAATCGCTCATGTAATAATATACTATTATTGTATTTATATATACGATATGAAACAACAAAATCGCAAATATTTCCCTAAATTGCTTTGAAGATTGAATCGAACTTTTCATTTCCGTACATTGTTGAATAGTTTTGCTTTTGATTGAAAGCAATTCCCGTTATCGTATCCGAGCATTGGGTAAGGTAAATAAATGTATTTTTATTGATGGCCGACGGGTTTTTTGAGGCGAAACGAAATGAGTAATGTGTTTTGTGATACAACCCAATGAAGTGTCTTATCATCGTTGTTCAGTGTTTTCCATGTCCCGTTAATCGAGCAAGGAATCCCTGTCCTGATACCAAAGAGCTTCCTGCATCACGAACTACGAAGAGCGTCCCAGTAATTTCATATTACTAACCGAATTCGCCTGATTAGATTCCGATTGGGTGGTCAATAAATTGACTCGAGATGAAACGCACTCACATCCATTTCTCATCGCTAACTTCATTTTGACAAGATAGTCTGAGATAGCAGAGTGTGTAACGGTACAGAAGGATGGACTGGGAAAGTCACAAAAAGGCGAGAATAAAGCTCAAAAATGAGAATTGGCAAAGTAAAAAAGAACGAAGAGAAAAAGGGAATAGGATTTCATAGTAAAGTGCTTAGACGGCTTTGCCTTGTTCGCAGTTCATTTCTACTTCATTTCCAGATTATTACTTCTCATAATACAATCATGGCTGACTGGTCAAGCTAGAAGATCTTGAAAATTGCTAGAGTCCAAATAAAACGCGTACCTATACCTAAATTGAAGAAAAAACGTTTGCAAAGACTTATAAATCACGAAATCACCATTAATTTGTCAAATATCGAAACATCAATAGTATATACACGAGGATCTAGGAGAATTGCCCGAAAACAATTGACCGAAGGAAGATTGCCCGAAAGCAATTGACCGAAATAACAATTCTCCGAAAGGATAGTTGCCCGAAAAAGAAATTCCCCGAATTGCAATTGCCCGAAATGAGAATTTCCCGAAAATTCAAAAACCAAAGCCGTACGCTAAAACCAAGTAAGTATGTTTTGTGTGTTTACCATTAACTTCTCGTTAACCCAATAAGGACTAACCCCCTTACCGTTTGGTAATATTTTCTGGCAATTCTCATTTCGGTCAATTGTAATTCGGGGAATTTTACTTTCGGGCAACTATCCTTTCGGGAAATTCTATTCGGGTAATTGTCCTTCGGGCAATTGTTTTCGGGCAATTTTCCAGGACCCTATACACGATAATCGTATTCGCCTACTCTACCCTTTCGAGACTTAATGTGTTTTTGCATACGGGTTACCATATCGCCGACAACACTTCTCATTCCAGACTACTTTTGGATAGACGACTGTTTTCTATGACATGTAACATTGAACACAGTCGACACAATTGTCTCCGGCTCTGGGATTTGAACCCACGACCCCCCGATCAACAACCAAGGTGTTAACCGGTTGAGATACCAAGCCGTTTAAACGTATTGATAAGAAAAGTAATATCTGATAGGATTTTCAACTTCGGCATTTATCTGGACTTTTTATGGCTTGTTTAATAATTATATTCATTGGCTTATCAACATTTAATTAATTAAATCACAAAAATAATAGGGATTTGTACCCATTTCAATGCTTACAATGGCAGTAAGAGATATTCAATGATTTTCAGAATCATCTTAATCGTCTCTGTTAACCTAACTAGTGCAACAACGGCTCGAATACTCAACACCTGTTTCGTCGTAAGAGGGACTCATCACCGTGACTACGATTCGAGTCGAAGTTGCACTTTAAAGGTTGAACTCTTGAAAATGGCTAATTAAACGAAAATGACGTAATTAAAGTTTAAGCATTTTGATGTATTACCATAGCATCGGTAATAAGGATCACAGTGTCAAGTGGTTTGAGTGCTAGCATTCGCAGAAAAACTGAATAAATCTCCTTTGTATATGAAGTAACAAAGTAACATTGGTCTCATATTCTTATATTCATAATTTTGAGCATTTATTTTCATATTAAATGCGCAAAATCATATTTAAGACATACAGGAAATTTGTATATTTATATATTTTATATCATTATATCAGTAAAGAGACAAGGATTAAAAGAATGTTGAAGGGTAAGTGGAAACCATTGGAATGAATTATTCATTTTCTTTTGGTCGGGACTCGAGTTCCATATCACGAGATGAATAAACTAAAAATCTGTTAAGCTATTAAGCATAGCACAAGTCTGTGCGACCCTAGCGGCATTAACGTGAAGTTGCCGTATCGCGGGAAATTTGTGGGATGGGCATGAGATTTAGTGATTTTTATGTTTTAATTGCATCAATAAAGAAGGCAATTTCTTTCGATAGCTATTTTTAATATGGTTAGTTATAAACCTTGGGATAGAAAGCACGTTAAAAATTGAAACGAAGAGGAAAAATAGCAATGTATGCAAAACATGAAAATATGCTGAACTGACTACAGTGCTGGATGTTAGTACGTATAACATACCGTGGAATTGCAATGGGAGGATGAACCTTATTTACTTTAATAATTAATCAAAGCAAGCGCTTTTGGCGTTCTTGCTAATTACAGCCGCGATTTCGTTCGCATTTGCCAGTGAACTTCAATTATACCGTGCGTTTATTTTACAGTCGAACATAGCAAGTGCTATGTTCTCAGCTGAAATAGACGAGTCAAACTCAGTGCAGTGGGGATTTGTATTGCTAAAGACACACCGGCGGACGGGAACAGAGTGGGGATGTGGGACGGACGACGACAAACCACAATGACAAGTCGGTGCATCAGTTTGAGAGCTATTTTGATGATTATTGTAAACCGTTTCGAAAATTGCGTACTCTATATGATAAAATAAACGCTCTGTATGGCTTCTAACTATAACCCTGTTTGCATGTACAACTTCATGATAACTGATAACTCTTCATTTTTGCTTTACGTATACTTTGTGCTCTGCATAGTATAATATTTGATTGTTGGAATGTTTGGAAATGCAACGTCTGTGTTAAAATTCATGCACTTATTAATATTCGTACTTATATTAAATGTCGAAGTCTGATTGTGCGCCGCCCAGATGGCTCTGAGTCTCTCGGGTCGGGGTCAGGATAAGAATTTTAACATAAACATTGCGTAACTTGTAATAATAGAACATTTCATGAAATTCTGTTACTAAAAATTCTAATCATATTACTTGTAAAATTAAAATAAACATCAAATATAGGTATAGAAAATGCACCCACCAGCTAATCGTCCATATCGTTGGAACATCCTCTCAACATCGGTTTTCGAACATTGGAATGTATTCAGATTTCCGACGAATACCCTCGAATTGACCGCCTGCGGGTCCTGGGAGTTTGTTTGATTGCCCACTTTGCTCATTTTCATCTTGCCTGCTTGTCTGCAATGAACAATTTCAATAAAAAATTAGAGAGTTAAAGTTAAAAATAAAATCGCAATTTTTCAAACTGTTGGCTTGAAATATTTATTGAATAGCTGACACTCTGTTTGTTTGTTTTGATGATGTATGATCCAGATGATGGAAGAACATATACTCGAATTTCGTTTTGATGAGAAATCGGCAAAATGTCGATGTAACATTGTAACATTGGCTGCAATGGGAACACAGTATGCATTTATGAGTTCATGCAACAAAATGTTGCAAATTGACATCTCTCCTGCTTGCATTTTCCCAATTAAAATTCAACATCACACGTAGCTGACAATCAAAATAAATTACCAACCATCAAATATTTTCGCATCCTTTAATTAAATTAAACTCCACACGATCTTTATAATTTGATTAAATTATTTTTTTACAAAATATTTTTAGTTTTCAATATATACCACGCAGAACGTATCCAGTTATTTTTAGAGCGGGGGTGCCCCTGGCGCTCCAACAAAATATAACAAAGAATAGGCTTGTTCCAACAATGCACCAAACTAGTTGCGAACTGTACGATGCATGAGCAGTTTCAATAAAGCAACGCTTTTTTAAGTTTGCTGCTTTGTTGGAACGAACCTAATAAAAACTCTGAAAATCTAAAATATTTATATAAGGATGAAATATATTGAAACATGTAGTGTATGTGTTCATATATTCGGGCGGCTGTATTAAGGAGAAATGTAAATTCTTTTGTTTCGCAATTGTAGTTTTGAGCACGTAGGTATGTAGGTATGTACGTCGGTCTGACAGCCAAGCCCCAATAATAATATATTCAAAATTTAAAACGTGCGCTAACCCTCTTTGTCCGAAAAATTATCACTGCATTGTGCCTTCAGTTTGTCCAGACGAGACGTCGCCGTAAATTTGAAAGCGTGATACACACATTTGCGCAAACCCACAAAATAGTATTTTACGCTTTACAGCACAGCAAGGGGTCGCCAGCCTTAAATAGAATATACTGTGTGAGTTCTACCCTCGGTTCCACCCTATCATATTAATTTTCATTCATATGCCAGAAAATTTGTTAACGCTCCACGTTCTCGTTTTAATATGTTGATTTTATGCACAATAAAGTGATTCCCATAATGGCCAAGAATTGTCATTTCAATAATTATATCATAATATATCCTGTGCCTGGTTGACAAATTCACCGTGCACATATCGTAAGCCAATCAGAAGTATGCGCGTATAGCAGGACGTTTTCGGGTTATTATTCGATTGAAACCATGATTGAAACCAATAATAACTTGGTAATTAATAGCGACGCAGATTTATGAGGCGTGATGGCGTTGATTATGATAGTACCACACAATTTACCCTATAGGTATATAGTGCTACCAGGTGGACATTTATAATAATACAATGTATATGCGATTCTGTATGCGGTATCCTCCCTAATATGGTTTCAATCTTGGAATAGGAATTTCAATAAATCACCTGCTCTGCACAATTAAGTCCAGAATCTAACACCGTAAGAAAATTTTCTGAAAAATTAGATGATATCATGTTTACATTGTGATCACATATAATATTACATTGATATGTAAGATAAAATACATAATATGTAATCATAATATGTAATTATTTAAGTATCTGTAAATTTACATGCGAAGTGAGATTTGCACATATTAATATAGTTTACATGTAAAACCATTATTCACAGTGCTCATACCTATGTAAAACCGTTGACTGAATAATAGAAGAAGACTGGCAAGTACCTGTAAACTAAAAGTTTCAATACCGACCCTTTGCCCAAATTATTTTTGCTACTAATCGGCGCTGCAGTGTCGCTTTGGCATTTTTACAGTTCTTTCAACTTGGGGTGTACGTTGGTTCTTCTAGATTTCAAATATTTAGAGTGAAAATAATTAAATTTTAAAACAAAAAATTTAGCAAGTAAATTAACAATAGACCCCCTGTCATCCTCAATCAATGTTAGGATCTGTGAAAGGGAACCCTTTTCGAGCAAAATGGGAGCCCGATCCTCCGCCAGGTATTTACCCCCCACTCATACTCAAAAAGTCTAGGTAGGTTTCAGGGAGCGCACTCTGCCGAGTCTAGGTAGATTGGAGCTTCACTTACCTCCGTATACTTGCCAGTCTTTTTCTATTATTCAGTCAACGGTAAAACTTAATTTTGCATTTTATTGTGTATTTTTGCACTTTTTATGCGA
>JARJEB010031516.1:0-20563 GCA_030264535.1 Liometoxenus newtonarum
ACCGACCGATTTTATTTATTTACACCAGGTTTTACTTGGAGGGATATATGTCCACATATCAAATTTTATCAGGCTACGTTGCTTGTGGTTTGCCCAGAATCTTGCTCACACATACACATACACACACACACACACACACACACACACACACACACACACACACACATGTGTGTTAACTATGTGTGCGTTTGAGTTGTAGTTGCGTAGTTGAATGTGTATCACTTTACTATCGTAGATAATGAAGAAATAGATTATATAAATAAGGGCGGTTAAATGTTGCGCCCCATTTATATGTGCGTCGGGTGCAATTGTGATCGTGCCATCTGTGCAAATAAAATGGATTAAAATTCGTTTCAACGCATATTTAACGGATTCAAGGGACTGTCACATAATACTTACTAATGATGCAGAGAGAAAGTCTAATTGTATCGGATTAATGGTAATTGATGACCAGTTGTGTGTTTGTGTGTATTTTTTTCTCATTTCCACCAATTAAAATTTGTACAAATATTGATGGTTTAATAAAACTGTAAGTATTCCATGAAAGCAGAGAGTTAAGCCACTCCCTAAAAAAGCGCGCAATATTCGAATTAAACATTTCTATTGGTCAGCCAGTTTTACACAAGAAATCCGAATCCCCACAATTGTTTTTGGTCTTTTGATATAAGTATCGCAATCCTGCTCTTTTTTCAAGGGAAAAAAAAAGAATTTTGTAAGGCGTGACTTAACTCCGTGTGTCCGCGGAACATAGATTAATTTTTAAAAACAAATTAGGTATATTGATATATTTGTGAAGTCATGCAGTCTCATAATGTTTTATAAAATGTATCACAATTTTCTAATGCCACGATCACGTTTTTTGACTTCCCATCAGGAAATTGCTAATGTCCCCCCTTTTAATTTATTTTTTTACGCTCTTATTATCTTCCTCTTTCCACTTTAGACATGGAAGCAGAATTCTAAATAAAGATTACGTCTTGGAGAGGAGCAATGTGAAGTGAAGTAGACAACAAGACAATATCTAAACCAAAAGAATACACTAGGTAGGATTGACAGCTAATTTAAAAAGAAGTCATTAAAATGAACGAAAGTTATAAGAAAAAAGTTTACGTACCTATAACGAAGGCACTTTAACTCGTAAATATCAATCAAACAATTTCAACTTTAGAATATAAATAAATTTTGTTTTTAAATAAAATAAGACACGATTTATACAAATGTCATGCAACATTCACATCACACAACTTTCCGACCACATTTTGTAGAAATCATCGATTTTAAAAGTACTTTTGATCAGAAAGTGGAAATGACATTGATTGCACCGATTTTTACTTCCGGTTATAGTTTAGACGGTTCTATCAAATTTCATCCCGATTAGATCCTTGGTTTGCTCGGAATTTTGCTCAGACTCTGACAGACCGCAAAGAATAAGTGTGTGTGGGCTCGAACGCGTGTGTTATTTTGTGATGAAATTTGTTATTTTGCCAGCTATCCCTCTAACTTGAATCAATAGTGAAAATCAAAAAAAAATTGGCCGGTAAGGCACCTGTAGCGGCGAGTTGGTTCCTCAGCAAAAGCCAGTGGCACGCAACCTCTTAAGACGTCGCTTTCGAAAGACATGGAATATTGTAGCGAAAATGAAGCGATGTGTCGTCCTTGGATTGTCAGAAATGTAGTCGAATACCATTTGTTCCTAAATTAAGAAATTATTTATAGGTATTGATTAAATTCTAAAGTTTAAAATACACATACAAATCATAAAAACTGGAAGGTATATTTACTTTTTATTAGTTTTCTCGTTTCCGTTCAACAAGTTTTCGACAATTAAATTGATTTAAAGCGTCAAGTATCCTCCGATTTTTATGTTCCCACTCAGCATGTAGATTTTTACAAGATTTGAGATTTTAGGTAATTCTGGACACCCTAACAGCAACATGCAAAGGCCTCTCAATCACATGATCATGATGGAAGGTCTGTCCAACCATCGACGAAACGGGTTGACTATAAATTAAGCTTTTCGACTCATGTTTGCCGTGTGGCATCTTATTACCTTATAACTCAAGACAAGGGTGTGGTTGAAGTGAATCTAATTATCGCCCCGAATCTATAAGGCTTTTCGAGCCGGATCTGAAACTCAAGATTCAATCACAACTAAGAAATCAAAAATCGTAAACGTAAACCAAGCGCATAAAAAAATTCATTCATTCCTTTTCATTCATTCATTTAGGGATTTATATAGGTATTAAAAATGTTTTTGACAAAATGCATAATTTGTGTCGTGTCGGTGTCACGTAGTAAATAATTAAAAGTTAAAACTTAGGGTGGTTAAGGGATGTGGTAATGGTCAAGCACCTTAACTTAACGCTTATAACCAAAGACGACGGCCAAAACTTAACTAACAAGAAACTAAATTGGGTAAGTAAGGAAGTAAGTATCTAAAGGAAAGGCTTTGACGACATAATTAAACAAGAAGTTTGATGTTAATTAATCGTTGCGGCTTTGAGTGATGATGATGTACAATATACACCAACCACCTAAATGCCCAACCGTCACTACCTATTATACGAGTTTATTAATAAGAAAGGAAGCAAAAGTTTTCCCCTAAGTCAAAACTTATATGTCTGCTGCTGACTGATTGAAATGATGAAATGATGTTGGTTCAGTTGGTTGAAAATGAAATTATCTGAAAGAAGAGGCACCCTCATTTTGTGCAAGCGCTAAAAGACCATTCAAAGTGCGTTCAGCCACCACCCCCGGCGAGCTTATTAAATATTATAACGTGCGCCATTGGGTGCGGTAGCGCCTAAATAGTTCACAAAATGAAGAAGGCGGTTAATAATGAAACATGAAACAACTACTACTGGAAGTATAGAAAGTTATTAAGTATACCATTAGGGGTTCAAAAATGAAGAAGGCTCTAATGCCTCCAATATTTTAATATTTAATTGAAAAGATAAAACAGATCGTAAGAAACAAAAAAAAAGCTCAAAGTCAAGACGTATCAAAATCAATTAAGAACTGGATTCTTTCTATTCCTTCTGTTCCGTTCTGTATCCTGGCCTATCTTCTGTCGTTTAATATTCGATTCATTCCAATATTCAGCTATTTCAATGCAGCCCCGAATAAAAACTACAAAACACGACGCTGCATAATTAACGAGCCATTTAAATTGATTGTTTTATAAATCAACGCAGCCTTTTTATCGGTTATGTTAATTTTTATTTAAAAATTATGCAAATGCGCTTTTTAAAATTCGAATTTTCAGAGAGAAAAAGTTTTGTGGTAATTAGTTCATTTTTACTTTCCGACTTACCTAAGGTATAGTAAGGAAAGATAGGTAATCAGACAAAATTCGTAGTCGACGGAACTATACATGAGTCTCGCTTCCCTAAATCCGAAAAAGTATTTTTTGAAGTGATATGTCGCACCGCACAACTTGTAGAACTCGTCGATTGTAAAAGTAATTTTGATCGGAAAGAGGAAATTATACAGGAATTTAGTTGCCATTTCCAGTTTCCGATCAAAATTACTTTTACAATCGACGAGTTCTACAAAAAGTTATGCGGTGCGAATTTATCGCACCGATGTTTTAGATTAATTTACGAATCTCCAAATAAATTTCAGGTACCTACCTAAATATAAATATATACCTACCTGAATGTCGATGTCCCATTGATGTTGATAAATCACGGGTCGCTATGAATTTTTTTAAAAGCACGCTTATGATTCACAGTTTCATGTGTATTTTGATATATTATAAATTTCTTCCATTAACTCGACTGGACTGACTTAATCTTCATTATCAGTTTGTTTATGGCTGCATTATACCTCTGTACATTTAAGGTTAGTATGATGACACAATCTGTAGAACCGTGGCGGTTGAAAACGCTGAATATCATTATCATTGTCATTCCACGAAAGAACAAAAAAATTTCAACCTTGGAATTTTGGCAATACGAATAAAACATCTATGACTAGACTAAGAAATCATCTCGTGATCCTGGGACTTCCATACTTTTTCGACATCAGAGGTTCTCAAACTTTTGCGGACCAAGAGCTATTTTTGAAAATTATAATTTTTCGCCACGTATTCGCTTAAAATTCATAGTTTAACTGCGTTCATGTCGTGGGGCATTTGTTAAGAATAATTTCAACTCACACAAAATTGGCCACAACTTTGAGAACCTCTGCTATAGATGGTTGTCGTCAACTCATTTGTATCTACTTTACAAGGGTATAGGTATAACCATCAAAAGATTTATTTGTTTGTATTCTCTTATTTTTTGATGTTTTGTAGTCTATAATTGTATTTTATCTATAGGTAAGTTAGGGGAAGTTGTACGAGTTTAGAAAGTGGGAAGATAAAATGAAATAGGACTGACAAGAACATTGCAGATGCACCTTGTAAGAATGTAATAAATTCAATTTGAAAGAAAGTGCCACAAGTTCTTTAACTGTACCTGTAGAAAAATGAAAATTATTATTAATGCCCATCCATCATCAGTTCTAAAAAAAAAATATCAATTTGTGAATGCCTTCATCGGATGTAGAATCATTAAAAACATTCAAGAATGTCTTCCATTATCGTTAATTGCTTATCTGCACCAGCGACTTAATAATCCTTAATTAATTTCTTTCATTTGCGAAATATTCATCGTAGGTGGCATGCCGTTTCAGCTCGGAATGTTTCAAATTATTCAAAACGATAAAATTGCAAACAGTCAAACAGCCAAACAAAACCTTCAAACGTGTTTCGCGCTATTTTTCATCGTTGTGGGTCGCCACATGCAACGTTTTTTCCGATATAACGCGGTATAATGGTGTACGAAAAGCTGAAAAGTCAATGCATGCTTGGTCAGTTTTCACATAGATGGCCTGCCCTATGACTTTTTACCCCAATTCCACAAAAAAATCACCCCGTGGGAGGGCGAAACGCGGTACACTTTCTTCAAACTTGCGCTTTTTGATCGATTTCTCATTGCCCTCAAAATGTTTCATACTGAGTGTATAGGTATTTCGAATAGAAATATTAATTTCTCTTAAAATGAGGGAAAAGGCCAATACAAGGAGTTAGGTGAGAAGGACTCTAGGACCTAGCTAGGACATATGGCATTGTGTATGTGATTATTCGTTAGGCATTCAGTGAGGACGCAAAGCAAGTTCTGCGTGCCGAATGCGAAATTTTCATCTTAATCTCCATAAAGGCGGCAGTCAACTCAACATCAAAATCTATCCTATCGCGAGTTGTGTGTTATATTATTTGCGTATTTTCGTTGTATGCCAGACACGTACTACCTACGGAATAAACGTATTATACAACATTGCTGCCTAATTCCATCCAACCCGTTCCGTTAGGTTTTCAAACTCAATTTCATTAAGTTACATTGTTTAAAATTAAAGCTAGGACTCTGTTCCTGTTACTGCTGCGATGCTGCGCTACTAGGAGGGGTGGATTGGTTAATTTCTCATGTAATTTGCCGTCGTGCTCATGCACAATTCTGAATTCTCAATGAGAACTATGTATTTGAGTTTTTCCACCCCTTTTCGCTTATTTTGGATTTATGGAAGCGTCCGAATAAAATGTCAGAAACAAAAATGATCAACCAAATTCATTAACAATGATCGTCAAATTGTTAAGAGTTTGGTAACAATAGAGCAAAACATTTTATTTGTTTGCTCCTAGTATGTCCTGCATTCGAGTATTCGGAATTTACGCAGTTACAGGTAACAAAGTTTATTTATTCAACGGATTTTCGTCCTTTCGCAAGTCTACAGTTTTTATTAGAGCAATCCATGCAGAGTTTTACGGATTAGGCATACAGGCTTTCTGATGAATTAGATTAGAACGTAAAGTATGAAAAAGCGCCGAGTGCGGAAAATACAAAAAAATGTCAATCGTAGGTATTTTAGGTTCATGCAGCATGTTACCAGGGACGGACTGGGTCTTGCAACCGGCCCGGAATTTTTTTTGTAAGCAGCCTCACGATGGCATATTAGTTATCGAGTTGATCTTTTATGGCATCCGACCTAGGTCTCCGACCTTGCTGGCTCTCGGGAAAGGCTATATTCGATGTGGTTCCCTTGCTATTTTATTGCTCCAAAAAATTTACATTTATGACACTACATGTGGTTCCCTAGTACACCTTTTGAAACAGGTGGAAAAGAGGTAAAAAGGTAGACTAACTAACAGTCGTCAGACTGAAATGTGGCTGCCAACCAAACCAAGTACGCTAAAACCAAGTACGTTTTGTGTGTTTACCATTAACTTCGCGTTAACTCCAATATGGACTGGGTCAACATTGACCTTCTTTTTGAGAACCACATAGAATTTTGAAATGGAACCACATTGACAAATGAGTTTGGGCAAAGCCATAAAACGATCAGTTTTAGGAACCACATAGAAGTTTCACTCGGGAAATTCCCGAAAGTTCTTATGACCAGTCCGTCCCTGCATGTTACGCATGTGTATTGATCCTGTTGGCAATTTATCAAGCAAATATTATTTTATTACTAATTGCCTCGAACGAAGCAATTGTATTTTGTGCTTAATTAATTCAAACGCCCGTAACTTTGATACTTGCAGGTACGATAGGGCAAGGCGGCAAAAAATACAAACCAAAAAGGGACATGGACATGATTCTTTTTGACACAATCGTGCATCATATGGAATGGATGGAATGTCGTGTTTCCCAATTACAATGCAAATCACAATAATCTTGTTTCTCCGTTGTTTGTTGGTATCACCAATTGCTAATGTGCACATTGGCACAACTATAGGTAATAGATAATAATTTATTACATAAGCACGCATAAATCGAATCGATTATCGATGACATTAATTCAATTATCATTTTATGCGCCGTCAATGTCGCTGTATTCAACTTGTAGGTTTGTTGGAAAATATTATGACTAATTGTGAAACCGGCAAATATAACAAGTATATATGAAATGAATAAAACAATAAATAATTTATCCACAAGTACAGGCATTGTGTAATTGTTAAACAGAAAAACGTTTCTTAAGATTTGCATCAGAGATAATAACTTAATAAATTCAATAAATAAATCTTTGACTATTTTTGTAATCCACGATCGTGAGCATGCATATCATGCGAGAAGATTGCATGAGCAAATTATTTCGCCTTCTATACATATGTATCTTCAAAAGTATACATTTAATAATTTACAAATTCTATGTTTAAAAAAATTATGCGAAGTGTCGATATATTATCAATGTCGTAACATATTTTCCGATCAAAATTTCTTCCAAATTTGGTCCTCAAGGTGCGATTTTTGATGGTAAAAAATTGTTTAAATACGACTTTGAAGGACATTTTAATATATATTTCATACGATTAGTAAAAAAAAGTGGAAATCTGCGTGTCAGCCATGTTATGTGGAGGTTGGAATTTGCGGGAAATTTGAATTTATTTCACAATGCAAACAGCAGATTCAAATTTCCCGCAAATTCCAACCTCCACACAATATGGGTGGCACGCCGAAGATCACCAAAAAAGGCCTCCCGAACGACACGAAGTGACTGTTAGGTTACTCTGTGACATAACGTTCTCTGTAACCATCTCACTTCATCTAAATAAGTGACAATCTTGCTCTGTTGCCACCGTGCTTGTCCTTTAAGGAAAAATGTATTTATGTCCCGTATAAGAATATTACAAATTCTTTCAATAGAAAAATAAGTTCATAAATTAAAATTGTCCAATGGCAATACGGCTGGTCCTGCTATATTTGTTATATGATCATGTGAATTATTAAATTTTAAAACACAAGTTGCATGAATAATTGCCTCGTTTATTATGTGACGTTTGGTATGGTATGGTGTATGAATGATTTGTTTTTCAAGTTGGAGTTGCAAAGAAAAAAAAACTTTTGCTACTGTGTTTGTTGCGTTAGTTACTTTACTGTGTGTTGTTTTCAGTTGTAGATTGACTGAATACATAATGCGCACGATTTTCCACGGACACGGCAATGCACATTGAAATATTGTGGGTGCATATCAGTATACACATTGTTAAAATAAATCAAAAACTATAAAAAAATCCAAACAAAAGTTATCAAATTATTTAAAAACTGAATTATTATAAGTAGATATTAAATTTTTTTATTTAATTTCAACACAGAATTTTAACCATTTCGGTTGTTGAAACACGCTGTATGAGGCGGACGAATAGATATGTAACTGCAAAATGAACAAACAACACTCATAAAATACTATACTGAAGGTACATATGATTTCATAACTGTATAATTTGCATAAAAATATAAATTCATTAGATTTTAAGATATATGTCTATTCAGTGCGTAATAGATCATGTTTAATGGTCAATTAAACGTAATTTAATAATTAAATTAAAACCAGCCATGCACGTTTTTTAATGCATACCTATGTACACTTTTTTGACCTATTCCGATAAATTAATAAGCGAGTCTTTATAAATGTTAAATGTTTCGCTTTTAATCGGAGATGTGTGTGGGTGTCCTCTGTCGAATAGGATACAATTTTAAGCATAAATCGTGACTGTTGACAGATAAAGTGCTCGATGTAGTAGCATTCGGTGGCATTCTACTCAATACTCAAACTTTAGTCTAGCTAGGGCATTTATTTGTGTATGTATGGCGTAAATGCACAAAGGGTTTTAATCAGCCCTTGTACTCAACGCCGGGCTTACATGCTATATATATATATATACATAGGTCCGACACAAACACACAAACACACACTTGTTCGTTGTGCGCCGTCAAAACATCATAGTAATCGGTTTTTATTAGATTTTCATCATCAAACAAATTCAGCGATAGAACGAAACATTTGGAGTTGTTTCTATGGTGGCCCCGACTAAACCAAACAAAATACCATTTCAGTGCAGGGTTGCAAAATATCAATATTAATTTAATTACCACTGCGATAAACACTTTCTGATAAACTGATCAAAAGTTTCGCACAAAGCCGAAATCTATAGAAACGCGTATATTATGAAGCAAATACAATAAGGGAAAAAGTTAATTTAGCAAAATTAAACAAAGAACGATAAAAATTGTTGAGATTAATTTAAAAGTTTTAATTTCATTCGCATAAACATAATTAAAGCGATTTATTCAAGGGGTTCGCTTAGTACGTAAGTACTTATTCCCTTTTTCTTTTTTAATTCGTAATTTCTAAGATAACACGGCATAAATATACAACTCGGACTGAACAAGAAAAAAAGCCCACCACGCGAAAGAAATGAAAAAAAAATAAACGTCTAAGAAGCGTAGACAAACACAAATACAAAACTGAAAAGTTTTTTCGTCTCATAGGTACTCATCTACTTGTATACTACCGCCAGGGCCAGGCCAGCGGCAAGCGGCACTTCTTCGTCGTCTCTTGGTTGCTGGTGCTTTTCATACTTGTTTGTTGTCCTTCGGTACGACCATTTCTAGCAACGTCGGTGCGCTATTAAATTAAATTAATCGCCTCCGTCCGTATACATTTCTGTGGCAATATTTTAAATCTCGCCCCGACTGGCGCTCGCAGTCGAAAATGTCCCTAATTTACACTGGTAAAACTTTTTTAAACAAGCCATCATTGTAAGAGATTGTGTGAGGTATACGGAAAAAGAAAAAGGGTAATGATGGAGGAAGAGGCCTTATGCTTGATTATCATAGCTTCGTGTTGATTCTTAGAAACGAGGAACAACCCCGTTTTAATATCAAACCTACAAAACGACAAAAGCGAAGTCACTTTCCAATTAAAGGAAAGGGCGTATAATTACACCACCAGTTTTGGAGAATTTTTAGGAGATTTTAATATCTACAAAAAGGCAAAAAAGACAACTTCATCCGTCACAATCTCCAATACCAAAATAACGTTAAAAATGAGGAGTAAGTAATTCCCGAAATCTTGAGTGTCCGCTGACTTGTAAAGAGGTTAATCCTTTCCTATACCATGTGGGAACTAATAAATTAAAACGAGATTTTCCAAGCTATTTCGAAGATAACTTTTCAGAAATATGTGTAACTGCCCTGCCATCAGTAATCGTCCTTGAAGTTAGTCATATATGTTAAAACTCTAATATCTAAACAGAGTGTTTGCGATACTTGAGGAGAAATGCGTAGTTGGTAGTTGTTTACACAAAAGCGCGTGTTCCTTACATAAATATCTGGCTTATACAGAGAAACAGAACGTGTGTGGTGTGGTGAACCTGGATATATTGTGAAGACGTAGACTGTAGACGTAGAGTGTGGACTAAGAGTGTGGAGTGTTATTGCCACGATGCCATCAATCCCACACCGCCACCGCAGTAAATATTCGGTTGGTTATGTCTCTCAGCGTGATGTCACTCATAACGACATAACACGTTCTGTAGGCAAAAGCAAAGGAAAGGGTTGAATATACTACCAGTCTGAACAAGAATAAGTACTGAATAAGTACTTTCTCCCGACTGCCAGTTCATGGCGCTAGTTATCATTCTTATAATGGAATCTCTACTAATGTTCTGGAATTTCCAATGGAGATGTTCTACTTGTCGTTATGATTACGTCAGCTGTTCCGGACCAAGATGGCGTACAAAAGAAATACCTCTGCCCAGCGCTAGCCTTCGTTCGAGTTCGTGGGTTCTAGTTTTGAACGGCAAACGCAAACGAGAATACGAACTAGAACGAATGCAGAGAAGGGCAATAGGTCAACATGAATCTAGGGTCCCTAGATTTCCAAAATGTAACGAGCACCAAACGGCCAGTTATGAACTAATGCTATTTATATGTGGATCCACACTGTATCAAATTGACTAAATTAATGTTATAAACGCGTTCGTGTTATATGCGTTATGCTGTTCTATATGTGTTTATCTATCTATCGTTGGTGGTGAGTGAGGTAAAGGGTGATTCGTTTGAGCTGAAGTAATAATCATCCCCGCGGCGAGAAACAGCCCTCAAAACCAAACCGGAAGATGCGCGAGGGAGGAAGTGAGTATAAACAGAACGAGAAAGACTTCTAGTTCTACAGAAAATGCATTTATTATGGGCACGCACGCTAACAAAATATTTATAATTTTTTTTCATTTCAGTCACATTTCGTATAAGTATAAGTATACACAAAAACAAATAGTGTGAATGAATACAAGTTGCTGGAGAGAAAATAAACAATTAATTTTCATATCCAGCAATGCAGGTCGTTCCGTTTCATTTAATTTCTTTTTTTTTGTAATAAAGCGGATAAAATATTAAGTGAGGTGTTCGGTAGCGATATACCTACAACCATCGCAGCAATTCAAGTTTATAGTAATAATAATAAAATATTTATAAAGCAAAAACTCAATATAATACCGAATTGCATTATTCATTCCAACTTATTTATTTTCATTTTATAGATTCGCTTCAGCAGCCATCAACAGAAATTATTTTTAATATAATAAAATACAATCGTTGTCGTCCGCAAAAATTTTTATGCCGCACGTTACAACTTATCCGTTTATTGCACGCATATATACAAACATAACAATATATATGAAATAAGTGAAAAGGCAATAAATATCCATCGATTATAATAATTCAACAATATCCACGCGAATGATTTGTTGAATGTACCGCTCAATTTATCGTCTTATTATCCTTTATTATTTGACCTCATTGCACCATTACCATGCTTAATGAATGGGTAAAGTTGTTTGTTGTTTTGTTTCCAGTTTCCACCGCGTAGGTATATTTATTTATATATTTTATGACGCTCTGCAAAATTGCGCATTATTAATTTTTGCAACAAGTTCGTTCTTTTTATTTCTCGCACTCGCTGCGCTCGAGCTCGCAAAACACTCGCTCATACAACCAAAAAGTTGCAAGCACTATATTTTATAGGTAGGAACTAATTTTGCATGTGAACAAGCCGAACGCAGAGTCAAACATCAAAAGCAAGTCACACACAAGCAGGTTACACGTCAAACAATCACAAAACGTATATGCAATCCAAACAGCAATTGTCAGTAAAAGTATAGAACATAGAACGAGAAAGAAGGAGATGGACTGAAGTGTTTCGTTATGAATATAACCAAACAGTTTTATATGATAGTGCTGTTAGAGAACCCCTTATAGAACCCCTTATAACGATATACACGTCTAATTTGGTAACAAAATGTTGTCAGTTTAATTAATTCCGGTCTTAATCCTATTTCATGAAATATCAATTTATATGTATCTGCGTATACGTATATAAAACAGATTTAGATATAAAACAGCATCATTATGTGCATTACGACTTGTCGGCATCTACCCAGGAGGTCCAGTTCGCGACGGGCGAGCTCGTCCCAAACGACAGCGTCCCGCCGTCATGGGATATGTAATTACGGTGTAATAATTCCCGTCCATCACTTCCGTACACAATCTGGCTTGCCTTATACAAGACAATTTCAACGCTTCCGAACGCTCATTGCTTTACATGCAGTTCGAATGGATCATTAATTGACTTAATCGAATTTAAAGGACCCACCGACCCGCTGAAGTTATCCAAGATTACTGAATGTTATTAATCGGACCGGACCACATGTTGATTTTTTTACTATCACGCCCAACAATTTAGTACCTATTTATATTCTAGGGCTTCTAAGCAAACATGAGCCCCGGAATTTTTACGATAAATTTGTATTTTGACGTGTATTTTATATAATTTATGTTAACTCTGATTTAATTTTCGATTTTAACCAGCAAGATAAATTCGAGCGTGTACTTGCTGCGTGGAATGTACTTTCGCCAGTTCTGAACGCGCCCACCAAGTCTCTTGTTTGTTCAAAAGGACGGTATAAGTAGATTAGAGACTGCAGAGTCTTTATATTTTTTAACCAGCAAAAGGAAGTTAGCTTCAGAACAAAGAATTAAATTTTTGTTTTTGTATCAAAACGTCCTTGATTGGTTGTCCTGCGGCATTAAATTATCATTTGATTCATAACACTTCTTATTCTTTGTCTTCTTCTTGTGTTCGGTTCGCCTAAACTAAAGAGTCAAAGAAGTCCAGAGAAAAGAAAAATATTTCAAAAGCTAATAAATAAAAACCCGTATCATTTTTATTATGAGTCGAAGAAATATTCTCAGTCGTAAATATTAACTTTTTTTTTTTCGTTTTCATTTCTTTTTGTTTTACTTAATACATTTTTATTCGGTCTGCAACGACGATTTCTACCCGAAATTAAAATACCTTTTGCCAGTGAAAATATTCGGTTTCATTCATTGTCGTTTCGTCGGTGACATCGTCGTCTTACCCTTTTTAGTTCCCACACAACACAAAACGTTGTATACGCAACTAAACAAAGTGACATAGTGAAAACAACGAAAGAGGTGACTATATGTCTGTATGTTCGATACAGAGACCGCAATCCGACCGCTCCAAAGACAAAAAGACACCGAAACATTCCAATCGATTTAACCACGTCCACGTCCTCCAACATGAACATGATGAAGATGATATTTTCTACCGAAACATTTATTTATATATTAAATACGTGTGGCCGCGCGGGTATAATATGACCAATGAATATGATAGTTTCTTCCTTCCTTTTTAAACTTTGTTACTTAAGTTCGAAAGACAAATTTTACGTTTCCTATCACACACATATCGTTAACATTAATTTCCTTTACATTTACGGCTTCCCATTTTTATATTTTAGCGGTAATAAGCTCTTGCACTGCTGTAGCGCAAATTGTTCAAGTGAATCACTTGTAAATCGATATACGTTTCCTTTTCATTCATTTTTACCATTTCATTGTTCTTGAAAATTTTAAAAACAAATATAGGAGCTAGAAAAATAGTACCGTTGAGCCAAATATAGCGTTTGTAACAACTGTTGCACATGTAGAACGGATGTTTGAAGCTCTGGGGTGAAAGCACTTTCTGTAAAACTTCCAAAAAGCCTCGATAAAGTATACAATCGACTCTACTCCTTTATCTTACAACCCTTTTCAGATTTCTATATGTGAACGCCGAACGATGAAGACAATGCCATCGTAATAGCTCATACACTATAACCTATAATTGTGAATGACAAAATAATAGAACGATGGCGTTTCTGTTTGGTAGGCCTATAAGAGATAATGACATTTGCATAATTTGATAATTGGGCGTTCGTCTAGTTAATTAAATCGACGCTTCAGCTTTTATACGCAATTTTAATCAATTTATACCTATAAGTACTATTATTCCGCATATTACACGAGAGCTCACAGATAGAATAAAGGATGGTTTATGATTGACATAATTTTAACATAGGAGATAACATAAATGGTTCAAGTATATTGCTGTTAAGGTTCTCTCAACTCTTATGGAATATTTCTTATGAGTATGGCATGATGACGGCAATGTTGACCTCAATGCTGCTGATTGTCATTTATGAGGTTATTTTTTGACTTTTGACAAACGTCATTGTTCAATATTAAGGCTGATGTCATCAATCATGAACTGAGAGCCTTTTATTTATAAATCTTATGGATTTGTCCCAAGTTAAAATCATATATTATGTCTTATGTCAGTCATAAACCGTCCTTAACGCTCCTCAACACCAACAAAATTCTGAAACTACTGGAAGTTGCTTCTGAATGAAATATTCGTGGAAAGTTTCAGTGGCTTGTAGAATTGGCATGTCGTCGACCAATATCAAACAACTTTGGGATTTTTGTGTCCGAGTAACACTGGGTACAACTATAGGTATTATTTTTTACGATTTCAGTAAAATATATACGAAAATTTTAAACATTGCGTGTCTACGTACTGAAGGCTTATATAGTCTTAAGTTATAGATAAGACACACGAAATCGTAAGGAAACAAGCGATTAATAATATTTTTACAAAATTTGTTGTATAGTCTTCTGTACAAAGTATAAGTATCTAATAAATAAATGCGAGAAACTCTCATGAATTCAGTTCATGATGTAATAATTGGGATTTAAACTTGAACTTATACCGAATGGTAAGGCATAAGTGTGAACATGGGGAATTTACAAGGTATATCATGTTTTTGCACAGTCCATTTAAATATAGCCAATAATTTTCCTTGGCTTTTGATACCAAAAACGTATTTTATTAGTTTATAATTACATTTTAAAATTAAAAAATAATATTAAAAATTAATGGTTTAAAAATATGCTATGCGACGCTCGATATTTTAGATTTAGAACAACATACTTAATAATTCTGAAAAGCGTGGCCTCTCATATTTGAGAACGACAAAATTTAAAAATGTAATTACCTATAAAATGATAAAATACGTTTTTGGTATCAAATCACGCAAAAAAATATTGTCATCATTTTTGATCTGATTGGGACTTATTTTCATGAAAATCGGGAGCATTAATGTGCAAAAAGATCATATACCGTGTAAATTCCCTTTGTTCACCTTCAAACCCTACTACCCGGTATATATACTTATCGTCCACACACTTGTATGTATATCGCAGGATCCGATCTGCATTTGAATTGTTGAAAACAACCAAACTATACTTAGTAAGGTACCTACCATAAGCTTTAATGAAACTATACGTATTAACCATGAATAAAATATAACAAAGCAATCTAAATGCTTTGGAAACAAAAAGAAAATCATCACGAGTACCAAAACTATCAACCAAACCGTTATACAATTATTGTAGAAATGAACATATAACAAAATGTTTTTGCTATTATTTCCGCATTAACCTAGTATTTCAATTTCAAAGTAGCAAGTGACGGATTTGTATATAGAAATATTAGTTGCACTAGACTTAGAAACATACCACAAGGAAGGAAGTAAGCAAAGACTAAGTCTAAATAACAACTGGTGATGAGATGAGTGCAGCGTATTCATGCGAAACTATCAACTTTTGGTCTCGAACACTAGTTAGTCTCTAAGTAACATATGTATAAGTACTCATTTATAGCAAGAACTCAAGGAGATATAAAACAAAATGAGCATATCACGTCACGAGGAATATAAACTCATTTGTTTTGTTATGCTAGTTTTGGTAACGAGGAAGAACCCAAAGAGGTATAGGTACAATGAGGCAAAGCGAGGTGTAACATTTCTACACTAATTTTACACGAGGGGGCGAAGCGAAAGGGTTTAAACTTGTAAACCTAACATATATTATCCTCTCTACACGAGACTGGTTGAGTACACTGTGCGTATATTTAGTATTATTGTGCGACTCTAAACTACGTTATAATTCCGCAACAACCCAGGACGTTGGGAATCATTATTTTGCCTAAATTTATCCAGCAACGAGGATAACAATTATTGCCGTTGCCCGTCAACCAGGATGAAACCTTTTTAATCCTTAAATGGCTGACAGGTTGGCAATAAGGTTCTAAATTCATAAATTCACTTGTATATTTGTGGTAAATCGTAAATCTCATCGAAATAAAATGTAAACAGGGGTGTACAAGAATACGTGAGTAATTCACATGTTAAGGCTTGTACGTTTGTCCGCAAGTTCCACGTATCGACCCAAAAGGGTTCGGAAATATTTAGGACAAATAGATCATTAGCAACGATGCTAGAAATGATGCGGACATCATCATGAACGTGAATGCGAATACGAATGCGGAATGGGAATGGGAATGTGTGGCCGAGTGATATGCTCCGAGAAGTATTCGAAATGCCAGATGTACTCATCAAGTTTGCAATCAATGAGATGTCCAGCTGCCCGCGCTCACACACTCTATAAGTCCAGTCCACAATTTACCATTAGAGATAGTCTTTTCTTATTTCTTTACTTGTCTACTAACTTATTGTAGTATAGCGAATCGAATATCACAAAGAGAAAGAATATCAAGCAAAATTTATATTCCTATTCGTTCGTGCCTTATTATCTTTATTTATTTTTTATTCAAAATGTAAAAAAAGTTAAATGGCCGCTGAGGCAAGTAACAAACCTTTATGTATAATCATAATATTTTTATTCGTGTCTTCTTCTTCTTATTTCCTATGGTAAAGTAAAATCGACCAATAGTGTACCAGACACTTACAAGCAAAAGGCAAAAACGAAACGAAACGCAATGAACGAACGAATGCAAACCACAAACCGATAATTAAGTCTTGTAAATAACAACCGCGCGCGGAGTGACGGAGCATGAACCTTTCCTGGGTTGGAGTCAGTGCCTTGTGTATTTGTATGTGTGTATGTGTGCGAGAGGCGACGTTTCGTTTTCTTGCACCGATTTTGCCTTCTCTTCTTATTGCTTGCTTGTCGTCGTTCATGCTGCCACACAATGCTCACTTGAGTCACTTGATCGCGGCCAAGCAAAGTGTCCATCACCATCAGTTCTTGAGACTGTGTGCAGACTTTTAGCGCAAGTACTTACTTGCCAGTAATATACGTAAATCTAAATTACGAAGAACAACACACCAATGCACCATGCGAAGACCGCGAAGAGAAGGGTAAAGAGAGGAAGAAATAAGAGAGCAGTCAAGCAAATAATTCGCAACATAATAGACAGGCCGCCGCGAGACACGAACAAAGGCACCATTTTTGCTTTATGTTCATAATACTTACCTAAAACAAGATTTTTCCGAAATGAATCTAGATCTTGATTCTAGCTATAGATAATAGGAATTTTATATATTTCAACTTTCAAGTTAAAATTGAAGTGATGTAAAAATATAGCAATATAACTTACTATTATGTAAACCAAATAAATAGAGAGTAGAGGAAATTAGCCGGTTCTGGTTCAGCCTCCAGATGGGGATTTGACATGGAAAGCTGAAGGCTGGAAGGCTGTAGTTGTTCTTATGCAACACTGGAAGGCTGATTGTTTGTGTTTCGTACATACAACCAGCCTTCCATAAGAGCTACAGTCTTGCATAAGAACACCTACAGCCTTCCAGCCTTCAGCCTTCCATGTTAAATCCCCATCTGAAGGCTGAGCCAGAACCGGCTCATTTCCTCTACTTTATTCATGGTAATTAAAATAATGACGCAATTTTTAAATTCAAAATCAAAATAATAGCAAAGGCAAGGCACATAACAAAATAAATAATGAAATTCATTGGGAACGATGAATGATGATCGTACGATAAAAATTGCCGAACCCTTTTAATACCATTTATAAATTTAATTCATTATTCATTTGTATGAATGTATCAAATTCATTGTTCCTGTAAATGTACGGCCTGTTTCTCATGTTATGAGAATGTGTTTGGTTTGCTTAGTTGTATGAATTAATTTTTAATTTCGAAATTAAATCATAGATACTTTGTTAATGTATTATTTATATATTTGCAGGTTCGTTCGTTGGATGTAGCAGGTTGTCAAATTCTTTTGAAAACAACATCGAACCGAACCGGATATCCATGCATTCTTAATAGATATAATACGAACCGGAACTGCACGATACGATTTGGTTCCATATCGACGAATCGAGCGCTCGTTGGGGATAGTGTTTCGTTCGATTATCGCGGGCATTGTTCTCTCTTAAAATTTATTCATAATGTAACTACCTAAATTATGAAACACATACGAAGTGTTTCAGCGCATGAATATACTGATTATTATTTAAATTTTTACCGAGAAAACAGGCACCCTTTCGAAATTGGTATGAACTAATCATATGATCTTACTTATAGATGTCACTACTTCAACCTACACGCAAAGTAATTTCATGTACTTTTATAGTCTCAGTGTGAGTGTTAATGCGTCAAAAATAACCTACAAACTAAACATAGCAATGTTAGTTACAACTAGAACTAAGAGTCTAAGACCATATGATTGGTTCATGCGAATATCCCTAGGGGAATTACGTCACGAAAAGCTGGAATTGTCATCATATTTGAGATTTCACATATTCATCAGTGAACTGCAAAAATTTCACATTAATTATAGTTGATAAATGTTTGACCATTTAATTAGGTTGAAAATAGAACTCCTTCTTTTGATGTAATCACCCTGTATATACCAGTCGAATTAGTTAATAGGCAAGGTCGTTTTGTCATCAGGTGGAGTGTTTGTTTATGCTTTATTGTTATAACGCGTTTATACTTTTACGTTTACGGCTTGTATCTATTAATTTCCTAGTTATTTAGTCACACTCAATAACGCTATTATAAAGTTTGAAACATTGATATGATAATTTGAAATTTGTTATTTTTTTATGTATAGATACTTATTTCTATGACAGACAATATCATTTTTGTATAACAATAGTTTCATTGTATAAATTGAACAAAAAACTTTTATAAGTAGATAACATAATAAATTACACCTTTTGCTCTTTATTCCTGTTTCAATTCTATTTCGAATTTAGCAATTATAATGCGGGATGGATTATTTGTTAAATATAAACGTATTTTAGTAAATTATTTATTCATTGGTGGTTCGCGTAATCCGTAATGGAAATGGACCGCGGGGAATAATAAGGGACATGTTTGGGGCGAACAAAAAAAACTATGTAAGTACCTATACATGGAAAAGGTCGAAACATGCTAAAAAGCATGTATTC
Organism: Liometoxenus newtonarum; assembly: GCA_030264535.1. Classification (NCBI taxonomy): domain Eukaryota; kingdom Metazoa; phylum Arthropoda; class Insecta; order Coleoptera; family Staphylinidae; genus Liometoxenus; species Liometoxenus newtonarum. The sequence goes on from JARJEB010031516.1 coordinate 19,447, forward strand.
TGCACTTTTGTGCATTCATCAATAACTTATTAAATATGCTTTGGTTTTGTAACTATGTAATGTTTTTTTTTGTCTTTTCTGAGAGTGTGGAGGACCGTGACCGAGTGCTTACTAAATAATTCACAAAGCGCGTCGCCCTATTTTCAAACTTCTGTGTTCATTTTGACCATCAATACCGCAAAACTTTGCTATACAATAATAAATACATCATGGAAAAATAATGCGTTGTTTCAAGGAAATATACAATAAAGACAAAAGAAAATACGCATTGTCAACTAACAAGTGAAGTAATTATTGGGAGCCCTAATGGCTTTTTCTAATAATTGTTGCGCATGAGGCAATTCCAAGTTAAGATTTTTCAAGTTCTTAAGTAAGTACATTTCCTGTTTTGCCTTTTCCTGCTTTCATGGTGAATTGAACAAATAACAATATTATAAATAATTTTTTCTGTCATTATTAGCATTTTTTGAGTGATTAATTATCGATTTTCATAACTCACTACCTTGAGTTATGGATTTTCAGAAATCACTGCAATTAAATAACATTGATCCCATATTAAAGTTCAACAAGATTTAACGAAATTGAAGTGACCGATCCAACTGATCTATATGATCTAAGATCTCGAAGGAACCCGAGAAATTCTGTCAATTTCATAACACTGATCGCGTATTTTCGTAGATCATTTAAAGTTCAACAAGATTTAACAAATTTAAAGTGACCGATCCAACTTATCTATGTGATCTAAAATCTCGAAAGAACCCGAAGAATTCCGACCATAGCTCGATGTGAATCGCCCGCCATATTGTTTCACTTGTCAGTTAGTACTCGTTCGTTGCTTCATCGAGAAATCACAATTTGTATTTTGTGCTAAAAATATTGCAAGGTGTAGAAAAAGCATAGTATTATATTCGCGATTATGGCTATTGTTCACTCAGATGAATTGCGCCACTCGCCTAGCGGCTCGTGGGCTCAAACATCATCTTCGTGAGCAATGGCTGTCATAATCGCTCATATAATAATATACTATTTGACATAATTAGACCAGTTGATTGAATGAAATATATAAATTTCAATAAATACTAAGTTTCTCCTACTGGAGTTACAAGAAGGATAATTG